>JAFMSR010000002.1:8467804-8624275 GCA_022818135.1 Saxidomus purpurata | reverse complement strand
AGATGCACATTGTAAAGTATTACATTATAATGCGATATACATGTATGCATATAGATATCTCATAATGAAAACATGATTGAAAATCTTATCTTGATCAAATGCAAATCAGTATTTTCCAGAATAGTCATTAAATAACTAAACCTAATACATAGGTCATATGATGTATCCAGAAACACTTTTATTCTGATTCTTAGATTGTCAGTTTATCTATGCTTAAATCTCGCACGTGTGGTAATATCTTGGATGAGTCCATACGTTGATGTTTAGGCCGTGTTCCTTTTGCGGGCTCATCAATTTCAATTTACTGTTCTTGCTCAAAAGCATGGTTCCTGAAATATGAAATAAGCATTTCATAAAATGATGAAATGTTGTTTAAAGTTGCAGGGTTGTGTTCAACTATCTACATTCAAATCGAAATATAAATCAAATTGAAACAGATTGAACATTATGCCGACGTACGGTACAGGTTTGAATTCTGGAGTCTTCCTTGACTATTTATAGTTGTATGATATAATATCTTCTTAACATTGGTACTAACCTCATTACGATTTGACCCAAGGTTCATAGTTCAGTGTTTGGTGTAATTGTAATTTTAAAGGTTGTTTCGCGTCGCTTTAAATGAATGTCAGCAACATGTCGTATAATCTCTTTGGTTGTATAGAATAACGTGTAACAATATTTACAACTAGTTGCCTTTCCCTGAAATCAAAGGCTATCGTCATAAAAACCGTGACAGCTTAAAGGCTATCGTCATATAATTCGTGACATCTAAGAAATAAACCGTGACACCTGTTGAAATATTGTTTGCATATCGTATGCACACGCCAACATCTAAGTTTGTTCTAATTCGTACCTGAACAAGACAAATATTGTATTATGTGCACAAACAACGATAAATCTTAATCATTTAAATCGTTTTTACTCAATATCACTAATGTGCCTGATTTTACTGTGAAAAGTGACATATTTAAGCTTCTTTCATGTCTAATTTCTGCAAATATATAACTGACACCTTTGCATTATGAAAATAATTTATAAAATGCCCTAAACATTCACGATTTAATATCATATTCTAATATGCCTATGGTATATTTGTATAGTCAATTCGAGTGCTTTAATATAAAGTCTGTATAATAGTAAATTATCTATCGATAATGTTTGTGCACTTATCGAACTCACACTTAAGAATAACCACTTTCAATTTAATAATGACAACTACCTTCAGATTATGGGGACGGCTATGGGTGCGGCCATGGCTCCGGCATATGCGTCATTGTTCATGGGTAAGCTAGAACAAGATTTTCTAGAAACCTGTCAGTTTAAGCCTACTTTATGGCTACGTTTCTTGGATGATGTGTTCATGGTCTGGGATCATTCCCTTGATGAATTAAACAATTTTATCAAGGTTTTAAATGATTTTCATGATAC
Organism: Saxidomus purpurata; assembly: GCA_022818135.1. Taxonomy (NCBI): domain Eukaryota; kingdom Metazoa; phylum Mollusca; class Bivalvia; order Venerida; family Veneridae; genus Saxidomus; species Saxidomus purpurata. The sequence continues at coordinate 8,622,847 of JAFMSR010000002.1, read as the reverse complement.
AATCAAGTTTACTTATGATATTTCGAAAGACCACGTGTCTTTCCTTGATGTAGATATATGTAAGGATTCCGGTAATAACATGTCCACAATGGTTCATGTTAAAAATACTAACATTCATCAGTATCTTGAATATTCTTCCTGCCATCCTAAAACTTGTAAGGATGGGATACCCTACAGTCAAGCTAAAAGGTATCGTCGTATTATATCTGATGATCACCAATTTGCCGAATCCTTAGATAAGTTACGTGATTTTTTCAAGATTAGAAATTACTCTGATGACACTATTGACAAGGCGTTTAATAGGGCGCGTACTTTGACACAGGATCAAGCACTGTTTTACAATAATAACCATACACATACTAACATTGTGCCGTTTGTTGTAGAATATAACAATTCCCTACCAAATATTGGTCGTATTTTACATAAATACTGGGATTTGTTCAAGCTATCACCAAATCCATCGGTCCAACAATTACACTCTTATAAACCAGTCCTAGCCTATAAACGAGGTAAAAATCTCAAGGATTTTTTAGTTAGTTCAAAATATACGTCTGCACCCCTTACCCCCGTCAACGCCCGTTCAAGTCGATGCAATAGGCCCAGGTGTACACACTGCACTAGAATTATTCAAACTGATGAATTTATCAGTTCATGCAATCTGTCTAAGTTTAAACTTAGAGTAAATACAGATTGTACATCTACCAATGTAATTTATCTCATAACATGCAAAAAATGCAAAATACAATATGTGGGCCAAACACGACATCAAGTTTCGAGACGGATGAACAGTCATAAATTTGATATAAATAATTTCAGCGATCCGGCATTTGCTAGTAATGTTGCTACTCATTTTAATAGCTTTGATCATAATATGGATGACTTTAGCTTTTTACCAATTGATGTTGTTAAGAACGATTTGGACAGACTGATGCGCGAGACTTACTGGATCCATACTTTAAATACAACTTGGCCCAGTGGTATGAACAGTAGCGTATTATTTGATGTGTGAACTTAACATATCTTATATTCATTAGTAATGGTTTTTCATATAGTTATGTTGGGTTTTATATTATTTATCGTGTATTGAATAAATACATTTCTTTTTAATAAAACCCGCCGCATCAGTCTGATCCATATCTATATTATAAACCTTACGTTGTTTTTCATCACGCGGACGTTCGCGTCCTTTTTAACGGACGTGACGTCTTTTTGTTTTGTATACTGTATGTTGTATATTTTCTGACGAAGACATAAAGTTGAAACATGTAAATTGAAAACTTCGTGTTGTCTTGATTTTATTTATACTATTTAATATAATTAATGCACTCGGAAAAGTAGGCGGAGTTTCGGAAATGGAAGTAGCACCTTCCGGCTTTTCTTATTTTACTCCCGTGCAGAAAATAAAATATAGAAACAGAAATAATATCTGTATAAATACATCAGTCGCATGAAAAAGTTGTGTTTAAGAACATAAATATTATTTTTGATTGCGTCAAGTCAGCCTTAGAATACCCTCACCTTTTTTTCCTTTAAACAGACCAAGACATTCAGCATTAACAGTCATGCAATGTTTAGATTCCGGGAGACAAAACAATGAATGAAAACGTTTACGTCATCACACTGACGTCATTACTCCACGTTAAACGTTTACAGTTTAAATTAACGGTACGCATTTAAATCGATTGTCTGATTTGTTCTGAATCTGACGTCTTTTGCATAATGTCACAGACAGGTATTTTTTATATTTTATTTATTAGATGATTAAACTAAAATAAGTATGTATAAAACAGTTATGTATGATATCTTGAATAGCTGCCCGAATACTCTCCGCGTCTAGATATGTATTGTCTTTTTAAATATGGTTTTCGCCTTGAAACAACCTAGATCTACACATGCATCGAATATATATTAGAGCATTGACTCAGTTTCGAATTTCCTCCCACAAATTGAATGTTGAGCAAGGTAGATACAATAACATAGCTAGAGAAAATAGACTGTGTAGGTCATGTAACATGCAAAACCGTGGAAACGGAATATCACTTTTTGTTAGTCTGTCCCAATTTTAGGAACCTACGATCAAAATATTTGAAACCCTATTTTTGCAGATGGCCAACCTTAAAAAAGTTTGAAAGTATCATGTCATCAACCTCTTCAAAAGTCTTATGTAACGTCGCTAAATATATATTTTTCGCTTTAAAGCAACGTACTGAGTAAACTACTAGACCATGTTTAGTAAAAAGGCTTATTTACTGTATTGTTCACGTCCATATTTTTCTATACACGAAAATACCACTGTAATACGGTCCATATAAATATACTACTGAAATGTAACATGCTTAGTTTATGTTCAATATTAGCTCCTTTTTGATAATTTGAAATTATGCTCTCACTTTGTACAACTATCTATTATTTGCTATAAATTGTGTAATCAATTTTATACAATAAACTATTTGAATTGAAAATGGAAAATTGAAACTTACACACATGCCTTGAATATGCGATTGGAGTTTTCAGTTGTTTCAAATATTGTATTTATATACGTTCCGTACAACATGGGACATGGATAGATTGGGTCGCGAGTCCATACCACAAGCATCTGTGGAAATTATAACGTGATGTTACACCGAAACCAACAATTATCATCTATATCTTTTTGAAATTAGAGAGATATCTCTTTTCGGAATAAATAGTAAAATGGCTTGCGATAAGAAGACCTTTATGTCTAGTAGGAATGTTTTTTATTGGTTTACATGTAAGTGAAAAACAAATAGCAACCAAAATGTATTTTGAAATGAATACAAACCGATGATAGAATTCAATTGTTAATGAACAGCACGAATTTTCTTCAGGAATATAAAACACATCGGATACTGAATGTTATTTTATTCAAACGTGAAAAAGAGTGAGGAAAATGAATTGAAACTGGTGAGTCTATTTACTTTCCATTGATGCATAATTGTCTGCCAACTTTAAGTATAGGTGTTCATTAATAAGCATTTACAAAATTAAATTGGTCTAGAGCAGCGCAGCCGCTCGACCAATTTAATTTTGTAAATGATTATTAATGAACATTAACCAGCTTAGTGTTTGAAAATATTTTTTTGTTTATAGATTCAAAAGTCCCGACCACATTGCTACACATCACCCTTCTGCTGCTGCGCTAAATATGACCTAATCCAACAGTGAAAATGTCAAGAGTAAGGCATTGGTGATTAATGTTCAAAACTGTGTGAAAAGTCACTCACTAACTCACTCATGTCATCTAAAAGTAAAAAATGTATGTTTAATCTTGCAAAATTTATTAAAGACGCTTTACAATTACGCAAAAATACTCTTGAAAATGTCATTGTCTTCTGATCGCATATGTATGTACTGATGTTCTTTATTATTTGTGTATATGTTCACTTTCATGTATGTATTGACTTTGCCATAAGTTATTCTCTTATGTTTGTAAATGGCCAAAGGCAAATGTATTGCTGATTGCTAATAAACTTGATTGATTGATTGATTGATATAAAAGATGATGGGAAGAAAATGATCTTTGACATCTATAGTATATTAAAATGATGAAAAAGAGGTACATTGTATTAGCAACGAATTACCATTTTTCCGTTATTGTCACTTTCGGATATAATCTACTTTAGTGACTTTAAAGACTATACTGAAAGTATCTTTTCTTCTGGTGAATGTTTTTGAAGGACTTAAATTGTTGTTTTCTCTATTTTAATTTCTGAAATTGCTTTTAAAAGTTAGTAATTAGTTTTTGTTTTGTTTTTAAAGTGTAGTTTGTAGTTAAATCATTACAAATGACTGGGAATATTTTAATTTGTTGCTCGTTTATTTTTGTAGACACAGATCATTTTCAGCCTTGAAATATCTCCCTGCGACCTCACATCCTCATTCAATTAATGTGAAATTGACTTGCCACAGACTAGCAACGCCTCCATCAATGCATGTTACGCATGCGCAAAAGAAATTGATAAAAGCAGTCAATTTACTTGGTTAATTGAATCACAAAGAGAGTTAAAACTGATTTACCAAAATAAATTTCACAACATTTTTGAAAAATACTGCAATGCCATTGGACAAAAAATAATTTCAAACACTAAATACATGAATTGAATTGATTTGAATGTTTGCATTCAAGTTGATTAAATATTGACTGACATATTAAGCTACGCATGATATCTTCGTTATCAAACTAAAATATTTTTTTCTAAAATTAACCCCAAAACGTGCATAAAGTCGCGATTCAACTTAATTGAAAATGCTTGGCAATAGTTTTTCATTTGACAAAGAACCTCGGTGAATCATGCATGTGTACTTCACAAACAATAAGTTGGTGAGAACCTTGTGACTAAAAGGAATTAATCGAGCGAATATAATTCAAATTTGCGTACCAGGATATTGTATTGATACAATATCATGCATTTGCAAATCGAAACATTTGCCACATTGAAGACGAATGTGATTATCATTATTAATGTGGATATGCATGAAACAAGAATGCATTATTTTCTTGAAATTTGCATACGGCGTACTTTCGCCTACATCACCGTCCTAAAATAGCACATTCTCTGCCCGGGAATGATCGATCCATCATTAATCAAAACATTGGCTAAAAATTAGACATTTTACGCAGATAACGGCAAAAAGTGTTATTTAAAGTTATAGAGAATTAATAAAGCATCTTGAATGCCAGATCTTAAAATAAAGCGTAACTCCCTGTTCTGTATGAATTTTGTCCGAGTTCGGCCAATTCTGAGGGTCAAAAGCCTTGACTATTTGTTCCAGATTGAAACTACTCAGTTCCTATTCCCTGAAAGTAGCAGTCAGATTGCAAAGAAATAACCTAATGACTCTTTACCAGTATTTAAAATTGACACTCTCCTTTTTAAAAAATCGGATAATCAGTGACAATACAGGTGGGTTGTTTTCCCTATATACTCTATGTAATAGATAGAGTACTGTTTGCTAGAATAATTACGTCATTTCAAGAAGGCTTAGCCTCCGAGAAATGACATAACTATCTGAGTCAACAGTACACTATCTATTTTGTATTATGGCACAATTGCTCCGTTGTGCTATTGTAACTGTTCTCTATTGTAGATAAATCATGTGTTCTATTACAGATAGATCACAGTTAAGCTACACCCCCATAAACTGTGCAAATTATCAGAAATACACTTCTAATCATTGTTTTCCTATCGATGTATGCAGTACCATAGTACATATACATATAGAAAATTACATAATTTTCTTGTTTGCAACCAGTTGTTATAATTTAACTTCTCACAAATATAAACTGCTTGATACAAGATTATTTACGCTTACAGTAACCATTAGGGTCTATATCTATTGAGTATAATTGCACTTTTCTATATAGAAGTGTAAACTGTAGAATTAAGGCATAAAAATTCTCTAAAGAAGGTCAACACTGAAAAGTAATTTCAAAATTAAGCATCATTATGGTCTAAAACTCTTCATTGCGTGAATGGAGATGAAACACAACAAGTTCAAAGTTCTCATGGAAAAAATGCGTAAAAAGCCCAAAACATTCGAAACCTGTTTCCGAACCTGCAGACATGGTCCAAATTTAATGACTATAGATTCACTAAAAATTAAGTAGGCTGAAAGGTCATTTTCAATGTTATCCAGGTAACATATTTGAATTTGTTTGAAAAAGTGTATATATAGTCCAAATTCCGTTGCTGTAGGTAAAGAGCCAAATTTTACCCAGGGGCATAATCAGAATACAGTAAACTCCGTATATAGCGACTCTGGATAAAGCAAAATACCCGATACGTGGAGATCCAACAGATAATCCTACATATCAAATATCTAAGCCCTGTACTTTGCAATTATGGACAGGAAGACTTTTAAAAAAATCCAAGTTTATGGCAAATTGCTCAAGGTGAGCTGTTGTTATCGCCCAATGTCCGTAGTCAGTCGTCCTCCGTTAACGTTTGATTTGTTTACACTCTAGAGCTTGCATTTCTGAAGTAATGGAAATTACAGTTAAATATGTGTATGGCACTATAAGATCTCGGATGAGATCTATTACGGACTTGATTACATCAATACCTCCGTAGTTATGACGCCTGTTTTAATTAATACAAAATGAAATGTTTAACATTCTTTACAGTGTAGCACCCTCTACAACCAATCAACTTCCATCTATAACACGCTCTGCCTAGGACTCGACGAAGGCAAAGCCATTTTCTATAGCATTGTGAGTTGTTACATAAATTAAAAGCAACATACATATCAGTTTAATTATTGAATTGGTTTTGTGATTACATGTCCGGTAGAATGCAAATGGTTGTACTATCGAGAGATTCTTCTAAAATAATTTCTTTAAGTGTAGGTGTTCCTCAAGGTTTGATTTTTGGCCCTCTATTCTTTATATTCTATATATCTATATAAATTATATCGTACACGACATTGATTCTATCATTCGTCTCTGTGCTGATGATATTAGGCTCTATATCATTGTTGAGACCCTTTGCTTGCTGCGGTATTCCTGAACACTGATTAGCAAAAAATATAAGAATGGTAGAGAGGTGGCTGGTTGACTTCAACCAGAATAAAACTAAATCCTTCCTGATCTCATGCAAGATCCACAATCCGTTTCATTCTCCTCTTTCCATAAATGGTGTACAGATATCTGAAGTTAAGTTATTAATCACAAGCACCTAGTTGTGACATTTGCTAGTGATGGAAGCAGATGTGAACATATCGAGCCCATTAAATTAAAAGCCTATCTTTGCAGAAATATATTGAGGAATCTTAAACTTTTTCTAAATAGAAAGTCCATTGAATCTATATAAACTATTATATTTCATTTATTCGTCCTTTCTTAGAATATTGTGATGCAGTTTGGGACAAAATTAAATAGCTTGACGACTTCGAATTAGAGAAAGGTCAACGAGAAACTTGTCGGATTATAACTTGTGTAATTTAGCATGTTTCCTTTGACCATCTTTTCTAAAGAAACGGGGCTTGTACGTCTTAAAGTCAGAAGAGAAAAACACAAATTGACATAGTTCTCCAAAATGAAACTCGATCTTACTCCTTGATATCTTTCCTCTCTTGTGCCTGATAGTGTCGGTCAAACAACCAATTATAATCTAAGAAATGCCAATGATTCAAAAGGAATCCCATGTCATACTCTACTCTACTCTTCCAATCCTTCCTTACCCTTAGTAGTTAATGCGTGGAACCTATTCACCTCAGACCAAAGAAACTCCCAAATTTCACAGTTTGAAACGTACAATGAACTCAAATATACCAATACCAATACCAACTATTTTATTACATTAAGCATTATGTACAATGCTTATAGCAATCTTACAAAATACATGTATGTGAGAAAAACATGGAAATAAACAGAACCGTTTTCTGAAGGGTCATTTGAAATAAAGAAAAATCGGTTGCAGAAATTACATGTATGAATTAACAAATAAATACATGTTATAAATTAACTGTTACAGTATTAAGCTAGATGTATGTAAGTAGAACATTTTACGCAATAACCCTGATTTTATCGATATCAGAGTTAATATTTTGAATGAAATCATTCACGAAGAATATGAATAATAATGGGGAACTCGGGTCTCCCTGTTTCAATCCAATTTCAGAACTGAAGAAGCTCGATATGCTTGATTTATATTTTACACATGACCTGACTGTGTTATACTTTAACAGATGTTTCACTAACATTTTCTAGTAACAGTTTATGCCATAAATGGTGTCTCTCAATTGAGTCAAAGCACTGCTTGTAATCAATAAATGCACAGTAAACCTTTTGCTTCTCACTAAGTACTTTAGATGTAACTGCATGTAAAATAAAAATACAATCTGTAATAGATTTTCCTTTTTGAAAACCGAACTGATTTTTAGAAATTTTGTCAAACTTTTTTGACCATTTATTCAACCTGTTTAGTAATATTTGTGAATAGATTTTTGCTAGTATGTTTATCAAAGTTATACCTCGATAATTACTTGCAACATTTGCATCTCCCTTCTCCCTTAAACATGGGTGCAATAATACCTTGGCCCCATGAAGCTGGGTATTCATTACTGAAAAATATTCTATTATAAAAGCTTTTCAGAAACGGCGACAATATGTCAAAAGTGGACTTAAAAACTTCAACCGGTAAGTTATCGAAACCCGGACTCTTATTACTATTTTGCGAAAAAACAGCTTCGCGAATTTCAGCCTCTGAAATTTCGCTTTCCAATTCTTCATTGTTTAAATCAAAATTTCCCTCAAATGCTAAGTCATCATCATCCGTGGCTGTACTGCCAAACATATCATTAAACTGATGAAACAATTCCTCTAAAGTCAATAGATCTGCGGAATTTGTTTCCTTTTTATAAGTCTTTTTAATGTTTTTCCAGAATTTACGAGGTTGAGAAGACGCCAAACTATTTATTCTTAGTCCTTCTTTTACCCGGAAGGCATGTCTAGATTTCTTTTTTATCTTATTGTAACGTGTCCGTGCGCCCACAAAGTTTGAACGGTTTTCAATATTTTTATCTCTATTATATATATTTCGATACAAATTCAATGACCGTTTTGCATTAAAACAACTTTCATCAAACCACGGTTTATTTGTTTGTATAGCACTCGTAGTACGTGTACTGCTACTGCGCCCCGGTTTACCAAATATGGTATGAGCATTTGTAAAAAGAAGGTGTGTAAAGTCCTGTACTACGTCATCGCTTGGCTGATTATATACATCATTGGTCAGCTGATGCAATACATCATTATTATTCATGATAATACATCATTATTATTCATGAGATTATTTCGGAACATGTGTACTTTATCGCTGTCCCATACAATTTTACTTGGAGGGTGTCACAATTATTTGACGATGTATGATTTTCATCAATTAGATTATTTTCGGAAGCCTGTAATATCAATTCAAACGAAATGCTCGCATGGTCCGAAAATTCGGTAAATTCATTTACGGTGAAATTTAATACAGTTTTAAAATCGTGGTATTTCAATAGTAAGTAATCTACTACACTAACGCCCCTGCTAGAGCAAAATGTAAACTCGCCTATTAGCTTATCATTTTCTAATCTGCCGTTTGCTATTAAGAAATTTGCCGACCGATAGGTATCCAATAAACGCCTTCCCCAATGATCTTACACCTGATCTTTATTTACCCTTGGGGGTATTGTAATACTATCTATAAGTGATTGATTTTGGTCTAAATATTTATCAAATGTTAAATAATCTAGGTCACTTGATGTTCTACTGTTCAGATCGCCAGAAATAAAAACAAAAATAATATCAAACAGGGAATGCCACGTACCAAAAACGCAGCCTCCCCAAAACGAACCCCACAGCACCCAGAAGTGCACACCACCAACACACACACACACACGCACACGCACACACACACACGTCACACACACACACAATCATGTACACACACACATATACACTACCAACACACACTAGCATACAAAGCAAACACACGAGGACAAAACGAACAATTAAAGGAACACAGTGGGGCACCGCCTTGGAACGGTCAGTGGCAAAAACACCACTGGGGAGCTTAAACCGGTTATGGTGCGCACCCAACCTCACTCTTACCCCCACCATGTTCCAAAGTCACAGGACAGTGTAAATAAAAGTAATCCCTGCTAGGTGAATCTCTAACACACGTAATGGAAACAAAAGGCTTAAAACTTTTCCTAACGTCTCATATTTTAAGACATCCCTTTCTATATGATAATAAAAATCAAAAACCTTTCTTTGTAAAATGCGCGAATCATGTTGAGGAATATAAGCATGATTTATATACACATCAGAACTAAATTGAAATAAATGATTGGCTAGTTTTATCCAGATAATACCATTTTGATTCTTATCTATTACACTTATATAGCTTTTCCATTTGGATTTATAGTACACTGATATTCCACCACTATACCGCCCTCTACTATTTTCTTTTAACTTTGTTCCATATATATGATCTGATATATAACCATGTATATTCAAATTTAAGGTTTCTTTTGAAGAAATCCAAGTTTCACTCAAGAAAACTATATCATACTGTTGTAAATACTGAGTAAAATCACTGTCTACCAATTTACGTTTAAGTCCGTAAATGTTCCAAAATGCAACATTAAGAGTATGGTCTTCATGACCTCCCTATTTCTGTTCTTCAGAGGGTGGGTGATATTCCTTGCCATCAATTAATAGTTTTGTCCCAACACATTTGACATATCTCTTGGCGTCCTTGGCGTCCTTCATAGCGCCGTACAACGGTTTTCTGGCATCGCGTAATTTTTGGGATTTGGGTTCCGATCCCATAGCCTGCCTTCTTCAAATCATCACTTTTCTCAAATGACGCTAAACGTATCCTTTCTCTGTCGTGAAAATAATGAAAATTTACCACTATCGGACGTGTTTTGTGTGTTTTAAGACCGACCCTATGAACACGATCGAATAACATGTCGTCCCGAATATCTAGATGGTGCGACTAATAATTTTGGCCAGTTTCTCACAATCTTCCGTAGTTCCTGCTGCTGGTTCAGCTATACCGTAGAACATGAGATTTTCTTGTCATGCCCCTAAACTCAAGATCTAACAGTTTCTCACTCATGGACTCCTTTTGATCACTGAGTTCTCTACCTTGCTATTCTAATTTATCGCAAGATTTTTACAGTTTTGTAATTTCATCGTTTGCTGATTTGAGCTCATGACGATTTTTGTCCAGTTCTGCTGACGAGAAATCACAAGACTTTTCAGTTTCTGTAACGAGTATTTCAAGTTTCCAGGTCCGAGACCTTGGCGTTTATGCAATTTACAGTTTTTTTCAATCTTGTCAACTGTTTTGAGTTTTCTTTTATATGTTTCATTTCTTCTAGAAATTCGCTAGCCCATGGAGGGGTCTGCGACGGTATACCCATCCCAAACGGTGACCCGGAGTGTAGAGGTGGAGAACTCTGAACCCGGGCTGACCAACCATGACGAATGCAGGTGACTGGGGAAACTGCGGGAAAGCCATACTGTCGTACTGCGGCTCATAAAAAAGTTTATGTCACTTACAGCTTTTATATCCTCCGGTTGTGTTATTCCGCTATTTTCACAGTTCACACTTTTAACTTTAATCCCACTATTTACTTTCGCCCGTTTTGACTGTCCTAACTCTGGACTACCACTAAATCCATCACGCCACGTGTTTTCCGTGGGTTCTGCGTGTAATGGCGATTTTGCCTTTCGTTTTTTTTTCTTCTTTTTTTTTTCTTCTTTTCTCTACTCCCTCAAAATTTGGAGTAGCTCCTGGGCTAGCACATAAGTTTATGAGCAGATTAAGTCCATACTTGTTGCGAAACACCTCGAAATTTATCATTTTAATCCTAAAACATCGGAGCATTTTTCCATGTTTTCTCACCTCGTGTGACCTTGACCTTTATATATAAATATAGTGAAAATACCATACTATTATTATGTTGGAGAACGCAAATATCAAGTATTGCACACCAGATTTAGAACACATTGTAGTTCTCTTAAAGAACATCAGTATTCCAAAAACATTGTTGACAGTCCTCGGTGTGAATGTGGTGACATAGAAAAAACATATTATTATTTCTTTTCTTGTCCCTTATACCACTGAACTAACTTATAAAATAAATGAATTCTCTCCTATCACACTGTCAACTACTTTTTGTACGGAACATAGAATTTACAGATGAAACAAATTGTGCAAACTTTCATATGAAACACAAAGAGCTTTCAATTGATACATGCCATAATCAAATATACTCATCAAAAAGTGCTTTAAAACACTTAACAGTTAAATGAATGTTATGTATACTTACACGAACCTCTTATCAAATGTCCTGAAAATCTATAACGAAAATATCTATGAGTATCGGAGAAAACGGTACTATCAAATTCTAGTAGCGTATATATAACTTTTATTTCCTCCATATTTGAAGAGCATAATACAAGATAATGCAGAAAAGGGAATGAATATATACATAATATGTACTACAAAAAATAAACAAAGACATTTACAATTTTCAAACAACATAGCTCATCAAATTTTGTGTATGAGTATACATTTACTCGAAACAAATGCAAAGTAAACTAATGACTGTTATTTGTCAAGACAAGCAAAGGTCTGTGTACGTTACTAGTCTTGCCGAAACGAAAAACAAGACCTGAACTACAGATTACTGTAACAAAAAGTAGGCCTACACTCGAAAACTAAGTGCAGACCTGTATGGAAAGCTTACAAAAATACAAAAGAAAACTGATATAAGTCTTGTTGAACCGAAACACAATACTATGGAAATACTGTCAGTTTTCAACAAATAAAATAGGTAATGAAAACAGAAAGTAAAAACAAGAGAAGACACTTTTCAGCTGTTTTTTAAAAAAGAAGGGTGACCTACGCTTACAGCCCAGGATGTCCCTTTTAGGGCTAAATATACTCATTATTACAATGTCGAATTAAGTACAAAGTTTGAGCAGGTAATTTAAACACATAATTAATCGATCTGTTGCAGTGCTATTTGAGTGGTAGGTCGCTAAGCCGGATAAAATGTCACATATTTGATTTTTTTTCATCTTGAAGTGAAAGTTCTTGGAAAGCATTCACTCCTATGGTTTCAAGATGTCTAACCACATATTTCCCTTATGTGAAAATTTTCAGTACAAAAAAGTATCAGATGTACTGTTATATTATCAACAAGTAGGTTGCATTTATTGCATAACTCAGTCCCATTATATGAAAATAATTTTCCTAGTAATTTAACAGCATTGTAAGATGCATGCTTTAACTTTGGGAATTCTTTGTAGACTGACCACATTACACATACATTATGCCCTTGAAAAATGTTAAGGTAATGGTGTTGCAACATTAACAAATCAAGCTTGCTGTTTCTATCATTAGTGTACCGGTATTTACATGCTGTTTAATAATTGTATTCAGCTCTCCAATAACTCTTTTAACTCTCAGTTATAATAATTACTACCTATGCATTCGTTGGTTAATCTTATCTGTAAGTAAAAGCCACAACTTTGTGTTAGTAAATACTTTAATGTACCTCAAAGTCTCTCATTTTGTATCCCATAGAACCGTGTTTAAAATTCGTTATGTCTTGAAAAAAGGCTACGAAGCCTTTACATAAGCGTAATATTCACTGTAGTGTAACATCATTGACCTTGGATAATGATTAATGGTCCATGTAGAACCTCTTTAAATTTAGAAAAAGCTATTATAACCTCTCCTTGATATTTGGAAAAGCCGATAGATTTATTTAAATACTTCTAGAATTTCAAACTACACGTTATTGTACATGTGTTTGTGTTTGGTCTTATTCGACTGGTATTTCTACCTTCATTACAACTGTTGTAATCGTCTGCTTTTTGCGGTAAATGACAAAACTCACAAGACTTTAAATACATCACGAAGGGGACAAAACTGCCAAAAAAAAGACCACTTGAGTGAGCAGGAAGCCAAATAAAACAGTTATGGGGAGTAAAAGAAAAAATCTCAGTAAAAACATTAAAGGACATAGGAAATAATGACATTGGCTTTAGTTTGACGAACATTTGGTATTTTACCTATGAATTTTCTGTCTAAAATACGTGCATAGTGAAATACAGTTAGATCTACCCGGATCACATTTTCTGTAACTATAATGCTACTATTTTTAAGCAGCACAGTGAGTATGAGTACGCGTTATGTTTATATATATTTCTTCGCTCTTCGATCGCTCATATTTAGTTCAGAAATAAAAGAAAAAATATTTTTAAAAAATTTAGCTCGCCGCCCAAATGTTGTTTTTTTTTAAATGCGATGAACCAGTTTTCAATTTGGTGTAGCCTAAAAATATATTTTTATTTACCTACCGCCTTTTGAAGAGTTATAAGTACATGTATAAGTGTTACTCTTCGTTCAGTGTTAAACATATTATATATATTTGTTTTACCCTCAACTATTGTTTTAAGTGTTTGTTTTTGCGGCCATAAAAGTGACACTAGACTACACAGGGGATTTATCCCCAGGTGTGCAGATACACTAAAGAGTGATACATTGTTCACAAAAAGTAAATTCAATAATCATCTCAATATATACAAACCGTTTGTTTTATTAGTATTTAAAAGCAGTGAGTTTAGATGCGTCAAGCATAATGTTATGTTAACTGCCTATCTATTCCCGACAATGTACTTTTAGGAACAACATGTTAACTGCCTATCTATTCCCGACAATGTACTTTTAGGAACAACATGATTTCTAGCCTACTCAGTTGTGATTTTTAACTCTTTACATATTCAATCACGAATTCAAATTTAATACATCGGACAGCTGGGATACTCTAGAATATACTGAGATGTAAAAATCAGGATCTGTGTTAATACAAGAGACATGGGGCAGAATTAATTGGGTTGCAGGGATATGAACGGAAGCGTTGTTGCCACAAGTTGTTATAATACTCGTGGACAAGGACCTCTATTCGTGGACTTGCGGTATATTTACGAGACGGTATAGCATGTGCTGCACTGAAAACAGGGTACAGGGCGCTGAGTCCGTGAGGCATTGATGATATTTACATAAACAGTGTTACCAGAGCTGCATTTGTGCTAAAGGACACTTGGCTTACTTGACGGGGCTGCGGAGAAACTGGGCGCCACGGGACTTTAAGGGGATGTAGCGCTAATAGGGGTTTTTGGGCTAACTTCTTACTCGTGATATCTAGGTTTGCCGTTGCAGACATTAGTCTGAACTCGAGACGTCAGTATGACATTAACCGAGTGTGGAGGTGCCATTTGAACGTGACAACAGATAGAGATCGATTTCGACTGATTAAGTCACTAAATCTTTGTAGAAAGTATGGAAGATTGATCACAAAGTTGACCCATTTCATCTTGACCCTGCACGGAATCGCCATCGTTGTAGGAATTATGATAGTACAATCATGTAATTTTCAAACATCAAAGAACTGCTTGAAATGACAGAGCCAACAAGAAGATCCCTGTTTGCTCACTTAGTCTAGATACTGAAGAAAATTCCTTTAACGTGACATATATATTTCATCAAACTGTCGATATTTCAAGGAAATGTTTTAAAAGTATTGGGTACTGTGGAAGTGAATGCAATATATTCATGTTTTTAATTATCACAAAACTCGGCTGATGAATAAAACGTTTATACCTCAACACTTAAACTAAACTAATTTAGTTTCAGCATAATCCTATACAATATGATATTATTCAAACAAAACAGCCGTGTCTTGAGAAGTAGTGTTTGTCCTTGTCATATTTATATTTTAGCTTATAAACTTGAAACCAGATCAAGGAAGTTCAGAAAAGAACTGCGTAGAATCTTATCAACTAATCAAAATGTCGAGGTAGATAAAAAGTATATGGCAAAATTTCCCCTCAAATTTATAACAGTCTATCTTGGCGAACAGTGCAAAATTGATGCATACATTACAAAGCGTATAGTTTATGCACGTTTGTAAATCTTGGGTTATATTCAAACACTTGAATATAAATAAACTCGTTAGTTGCATGGTAATTTAATGACGTGGAAACTCTTATATATACAATTGAATGCCAAATGAAATGAATAAACCGTGTTTTATATACCGATTTCAGAGACAGGACGCGCAAGGCGACCATCAACTAGATTTCTTTTGCTGAATTTTGTCCGCTCTCTTACTCGAAATAATTGATAACCTCATAAAAGGTTATCACTAAATTTGGCTAGAATATGTACTTGCTGATATCTTGATCAAGTTTGTTAGATAGATACTAGATCGCTCGGAGTTTTTGCCGCCGAGTAACAGAAATTTGATGGCAATTTTTAAAGCGATAATTGGCAGCCCAAGTATGTCATATCGGGAAAATCTGATTAAATATGTACCTTTACTTTGTGTTATAAACTTATTAACAATTATGAATGTATGGAATATTTATTACGGTTTTAATTGCAATCCTTTCGAAAAAAAAAATGCCAATTCAAAGTCATCTTTTCAAAATAAGTATCTTATACCTTCTTGAAGTCTTCTTTCATACTGATCTAATTAATCCAAATTTGTAAATAAGAATATACGAGAAATACTTCCACGTGGTACAACTGTTGATAAACATTCCCTTTGTTCATACAAGCTAGCCAGGAACAGATAGGCGTACGCGGTGTGTACACCGTATCAAAACACACGGTCACCGAGGGTGGGTCTTTTCGTAGTCAATAGTCAACCGATTCTTAAATTTAAAAGAGCATGGTGTTATAGATCAACAAGATTTATTGGCCGGTAAGTGTATTTTTACCTATCATTTACGTTGATTTTACCGTTAATATCTAGGGTGACTTGTAAGTGAACACCATTTACAGTGGTAAACTACTAGTACAAAGTACTAACACTGACGGGAGGCACAGTTCTCATACGACATCTGTTGATTCTGATAGGTCAGTCCCCTCAAAAGTGATGTGTTTTGAGTCATGTGAACATATGACAAAATATGACAAAATAATATAATGGTACCTTTGGTTAGCTGTCATGAAATTACAGCAAATTTGTTTCCAAAAGGTTGAGACACGAATCCCATCGAGTAATTATAATGTATGAAATAAAAACAATAGTTAACAGTATGTAAAGCCTTATAAAACTTTGTTAGAAGTTGTCAAAAGCATGATAAAAACTCATAGACTGAATTTAACTGGTTTATTACCCCAGCATTTCTCCAATAACGCTGTTCAACTTGAATTTATTCTCTGAAAGGAGATGCCACAGTCCTGATTGATACATCTCGGGTAGAGCTTATGCAAATTTTGCTTAGACTTTAGATAGTTGTTCCCCTTGAAAGGGTAAATAGAGGTGTACCCTGAAAAGAGGGTCACTTTTGTTATGATATGTTTGATAAAATTTCTATTTTTGTTTTTCGACATAATATTTATAGACATTTAAAATTAGACCTCTTTCTTTTTGTGATTATAGGTGCTATAAATTGTTTTATTAATAATATTATATTTGATTAGCTTTTCAAAAGATCATAGAAAAGATGCACAGGTTGACAAACTTTCTAAACATACAAAATAAAAATCTTTTAACATTTTATATTAACACGGTTAGCTCATGAAGCGTATGGTTAGTGAGACGATACGATATTCATAGATATAAGATTAGTATATTTGTTTGTTAGTTTGACAAGCAAATTCAAATTTTCAAAATTTAAAATTATATATTTATGTAATTTTGGCAAATCAAAGGTCACTTGCATGCTACAGCAGCAATCAGTACTACTTCAATCCATTACCTGTTACTACCGAGTAACAAGCCATTTCCTGAAAAATAATGGGGTTCAAGTTTTGAACTTCTAGTGAGATAAAATTTAGGAAATATAAACGCCTGGTGCCTTTTAATCACTAGTAGACAGCAATATTTCACAATAGTCCTAGTATCACTTCAAATACTCATATACACAATTAATGAAATTATTCGTGGACCCGCCTTGGTGCAGTGATCTCGGGTTCGATCCAACCAATGCCCAAGTAGTGGTAGTGTCCTTAGAATATCTCCACATTGCCTCTCTCCCATTAACGTTGATTCTATCTGGAGTGAGTCTCGAGAGCGATTAATCTACGTTGTACTAACTTGTTTCGCAATCGAGAGTAAATGAGTAAGTATCAATGAATCAAATTACTGATAGTATAATGATAGAATTGTGTTCTATATGTGATCTGTATACTTTAACAATGTTGACATATACCTTTCTTTCATATTTTTGTGGCGCCTTCACTAAAAGACGTTGTCAGAAAGTGTTTCTTATTTTATACTAAATAGCTTCTATGCGGGAGTAAGGACGTGGCCTTCAAATATACGAAATTTAAAGAATGGGATCAAGAACGATCTAATTATGTAAGAATAACCAACGTGGTCATTAAACTTGCCTGATATACAAAAATACAACTAACATTCTTGAAATGTTTAAGATCAATACACATGTTTGTTAATTAAAAACTTGTTAAAATCATTCCAGTGTTTTTCTATATATAGTTTGCAGCGCGTGGTACACCTGTATACTGAACTTTATGCAATGTCGTTTGCTCCGTCAGAAAGGCTCACCTTCAAGAGTCAAACATCAGGCACATCACAGCGCATTCCTTTCCAACTTATTAAGCACTTTCTCCATTTACTTTGGCTTCAACTTTAGAGATATTAAGGTAAACAAGCTTGCACATCTAGATTATGATACTAGCATGAAAATGTAATGCCGTATTTTATTACTATACCGATTTGTAAGCACGCTTCCCTATTTCAGATATATACTGAGTTTTATTACATAGACCTAAGCACGCTTCCTTATTTCAGTTATATACGGAGTATTATTACATAGACCTAAGCAATATTTATTAACAGAAGGTCAAATTGAAAAGGAGACATGTTGCCTTCAAAATGGAAAACAGTCACAACTCTTTGATCAATGACCCTAAAAACCGATATATTTAGCCTCTAAGAATTATAAATTATATTTGTTACATAATCAAAACTAATTACAAGTAACACATTTAGTTTATAATGAGGTAATTTGTAAATATATTCTATTCTGCTATAATGCTACTTTTTTCTGAGTGTCTGTTAATTATAATTTGTATGGGTTTTGCGTTGAAAGTATTTGTACCTGCATGTGTGCAATTTTGTGAATGTATGTATTTGTATGAACGTTTGTCTGTAATTTATGGAAGGCCACAATGAAATTGTCATGTATATACACAGTATTAATGTCTATTTGTGCTACCTTCGTGAAATAAAGATTTTATTATTAATATTATTATTATAAAATGGAAAAAATACATGGGCCTTTGACAACAATAATGACTCTCATATCTAATGATCTCTGAAAACTTTGTATATAAGTCAATTGAACATGCCACTTAAAGTTGAAACTGGTTTCAAGACATTAACAAGTGAGCATAATTGCTCTTCGGCTGTAAACCACTAAATGAGTACTGTTAAGTCATGATGAAGCTAATGGGTTAAAGGCAGCATATTACAATGATAATCTCGGAGTTCTTTGTTTTCGTTTTAAAACAATTAATATCCTTATACTATCATACCATGACGGTGCTGAATATTAACTACTGATCTAATTTTATAGTTATTAAAGAAGAGACAATGATTTAAAATGTTACAGTCACATAGTAACTATGTCTTAATTAATATCTATACAAACATCCTAAGCAATAAATTTAGCATATTTATATAATTCTGTACAAGTTTTCTTTGCCGGGTGCTTAATTAATATTACTTATAATACTAAAACAGGGACCACGTTCGTTGATAAGTATTTTTTTGCTGGAACAAAACATCAACATAAAATACTACATTGAAGTACTCATACATACGATATAGGGGATAATTGTTGGTTTCGGTGTAATATCACGTTATAATTTCACCGAGTGGGCAGCAAAAGTAATATTTTCATGAGTTGCGCAGCCACGAGTGAAAATAACTACTTTTGGTGCTCATGAGTGAAATCATCGTTATATTACATCGATACCAACATTTTTTTCTGTTTATTTTATGTCTATAACTTTTGTTGAGTTTGTTTCAATAAAATGTCTATAATCGCGGGAAACATCAGCAGAAAGCATAACAAACTTCGTTAAAATGAAGTTATCGTCGTATGGTTTCCTGCGTTTGTTACGCTCGGTATGTATTTTGACATTAAACCGGGTAGAAGATTTTGATAACTTCACTGAGTGAACAGTGAGTTTATCAGGATATAATCTACCGTTATATTTCGATAAACCACCGAAAAACATAAAATAAGTTATTATTATTATCATTATTATTATTATTATTATTATTATTTGTAGAAAAATATAGAGATTCAGTTTACCTTTATATAAGCATAATGATAGACAATTGATATTACTTATTTAACATACATTGTAATCGTTCTTTATCCACAGTTTATTTCTTTTTTCTGAACAAATCGTTGATAATTTAAATAAACCTGTACTCAGTACATCGTCATCTTGTTATGTTATGAAAACATATTAAATAGTGTTACTCAGACCTTAGTCGTAGTGTAAAAGATTTTACCTTAAATTGAGTTTGTTTTGATTCCAGAAAAATAGATGGCACCAGATTACTTAAAATCAACCGTTGGGGCAACAGAGAAAAACGATGTTTGGTGGTATGGTATCGTGCTTTTGGAAATCTTCTCCTTCGGTTAGCTTTGCTTATAACTGCTTTCGGACAAATGAGTAAGGTAGCACATAACATTCAAAAGTGAAATGAAATGTTCTTCTTTACTGATATTGTGTCTTTAATCTTTTTAAAATGATAAAAATGATACACATGGTATAAAGTATGTCAAAGACACGTACATTCATAAAAAAGCCAGTAAATAGTTAAAAAATCAAAACAGTGTCTCCTGAACTTCAGAATAGATTTGTTGGGTTGTTAAAATGTAACAATTCTTATCAAATGATATGTTTAGAAATTTATATCGTAGATAATTCAGTTTGAGGTAATGGTTCAGTAATGGTTCAGTATGAAATAAAGTGATTGACAGATGTCTGTCTGGGTTAGCATTCAGTCCTTACATCTAATTCTATTTTGTGATTATCTGCCCATTTGTTTCTTACAATTGTCGCCAAAAATGTAACCATTCAACCAAGTTAGCAAAAAGGGCTAAAAGTATTTTTATTGGAGTTTTAATGAAATATGTTATTATCTGCTATGTTATGTCTTGTAAAGACTTTTCTTTATATTCATAGGCGGCAGTCCATACCCTGATAGCAGAGGTAAAGGTCTTCCAGCAAGATTGAAAAGTGGCTACCGACTACCGAAACCAGAGCAATGTGATGACAAGTAAGTTACATATTTGTATCTGTAATACCTTGGCTCATTTAACGTAAATAATGTAATCTGATTACGTTTGAGGATAGTGGGCTTCACTCTTGACAATGTTTTGACTAAAACCTGTTAAAGGAATATATATGATCTTGACCTTATCTCTTAGTCCCTAAAATAGAGAAGGTTCATATATGTATCTGTCATATTAATCATACGTTCAACATGTCTGCAGTTTTTGATCGGAAACCATTTGGCAATTCAGATTTGACGGACTGATGTACATATCGATTAATGTCATCTGCTGGTCATGTTTTAAACGTCTGCAAAAAAACTGAGGAGCCTTGGATCTATCGTTCTTTAATCCTTGATAGGAAGTTATTTGCTAACTGATGCGCATCGCAACCCTGACTATTGGCTTATTGACCTCATAATATGTAAGGTTCATCTATTACTAACAAGCCTACAAAGAAAAAGAGCATTTGAGTCAATTGTTTTAACTCATCAGATCTTTTAGGATCGATAAATGTCCGTATCTCTGCCCATCCACTGACCACAATTGCTGCAAGTGCATTCCTCCATAAACCTCCTCATGTAATGTCTTCACACATGGCAAGAAACAGCCTGGTACTAAATCTTCTTCTGTCAAAGTACAAGGCTGAGAGCTTGGATATTTGGCCTACATAATCGTCTAGTTATCCTCTGTCAGAGTTTGCTCCAATGATTGCAAAAGATGATCGTTAAATCATGCAGTTTTACTTTAAATATGATATTCTGTTACAGGTGGTATAAAGTGATGAAGAGAACATGGTCAGAATCTCGTAAAACCCGACCACGGTCTCTGAAATAAGGAATGAGCTGGACGAAGAGTTTTTATCAGCCCAGACAGATGATTATTACTTTGCACAAAATAACTGCCAACACATTCAACTACAACACTCAAGTATATAATGATACTTGTACCAGTGTCAAATGTGCAAGATGATATTTTATATGATACAATGTCCTACAATCGTTAAAAGACGGAAAACACGATAACGTGTTAATGAGAGTTTAGTCTTAATATTGAACATATTACCTTGGCAACTTTGAACATAGTGTATATATAATACATTCTTTTTTACAATATGGAACGAGGAATGGTTTCTTTATTTACGTTTTAATACAACATAGTTTTAAGCGTAAACATTCAAATAGATCGAACAGTAACAAACCGACTTTAAACAAGCGCCAGATAAAGAGACTTTGCACGTGTCATTAAACTGTTGAGTATAATTCGTGTAGAAGCTTTGTGCTTTGTCATAGACTTCGACAGGCATTCTTTTACACAGAGAATGTGTTTCTAGTACAAAAGACTGAGGCCGAAGACGAATACATTTGTTCGCGGCTCAATAAAAAAAGCGATTACGAAATCACATATAAATTGTCAAATTAAGTGTCTTTACAATGCATGTAACATAAAAACTTCAGAGTTTGCTTTGTCCACCACAGTAAGATATTTTTTGTTAAAGCCAGCTTTACTTATTTCTATTCCATAATCAAGCTAATCATTCAGCCATCACAACCGGCTTAAATCTCTTTTCACAACGTGACCCAAAGGTAGGTTTGTAAACAGAGTCTACAGAAGGTGCATTTTTATTATCCGAAACGACAATCAAACGGGAAAAAACTACAAATTATTCCTGACTACATTAGGTGTCTTTAAGGACTTTTCGAATGAAATAATTGTACAGAACAGATCAGAATATAATTTTATGAAAGAAAGCACAGTCTTTAATCAATCTAAGAACATGTGTGAAAATTACATACAGACAATATACACTACAAATGGATTTTACAATACATTCTAACATTAATAATATGCAAAGAGTAGAAAAAATATGTTGTAATTATGAAATAACATCCATTCTTGCGGTGTTAGTCGTTTATTCTAACATGACTCACGATTTTGTCTCTATATACAAAGAGTAGAAAATTTATGTTATATTAAACCATAAACAACGCGGGAACCGATATGCTGTAAACATGACGTCATATTGCGCCGCATGACGTTAAATGAGCGTTCGCGTAGAAAATAAAGCTTTGCATTTATTCACCTTTTGTAATATCTGGTCATGTTAGAATCGAAATAACATCCTTTTCAGCGTTTGTTATCGTCTAATAAACAATAATTTGTCGTACTGATACGCAGTTATAAACCACTCAGGCATTCGGCCTTCGTGGATTATTCTGCGTATCACTACTCCAAATCATTGTTTATTAAACGACTAACACCGCTGGAACGGATGTTATTTCATAAATAAACAATGAACTGGAGTACTGATACGCAGTAATTAGCCACGAAGGCCGAAGGCCTGAGTGGTTTATAACTGCGTATCAGTACGACAAATTATTGTTTATTAGACGATAACAACGCTGAAAAAGGTGTTATTTCGATTCTAACATGACCAGATATTACAAAATGTGAATAAATGTAAAGCTTTATTTTCTACGCGAACGCTCATTTAACGTCATGCGGCGCAATATGACGTCATGTTTACAGCATATCGGTTCCCGCGTTGTTTATGGTTTAATATAACATATTTTTTCTACTATTTCCATTCTAACACGTTAATCTTAACAAAAACATGTTCGATGCGGTACTATTTGCTGCGCTTTCATTAAGTCGCTGTCTTGAAACTTTAGTTTCCCGTGCATTCCTTGCATTTCGTGAAATTTTGGCTGTTGTTTTTTACTCCTGAGTTTTACTTTCCGAGTTGAAACTACAAACAATTTTTCGAGTTACAGTTTAGATTGTCATTACAAAATGTAGAATAGTAGTCGTCCCAAGCTGAAACTACAAACACGTTATCTAGTTACAGTTTATATCGTCATTATCGAATGTAAAATAGTAGTCGTTCCCAGTTGAAGCTACAAACACGTTATCCAGTTGCAGTTTATATCGTCTTTATCAAATATATTATAGTAGTCGTCTCTTGTTGAAGCTACAAACACTTTTTCGTCCCCAGTTGAAGCTATAAACACGTAATATAGTTTCAGTTAATATCGTCATGATCGAATGTTAAAAAGTTCTCGTCTGTTGTTGAAACTACAAACACTTTTTCGAGTTTAAGATTATATTGTCATTGCTAAATGTAGAATAGTAGTCGTCCCGAGTTGAAACTACAAACACGTTATCCCGTTGTAGTTTATATCGTCATTATCGAATGTAAAATAGTAGTCGTTCCCAGTTGAAGCTACAAATACGTTATCCAGTTACATTTTATATCGTCATTGACGAATGTAAAAATAGAAGTCGTCTCTTGTTGAAGCTACAAACACTTTTTCGTCCCCAGTTGAAGCTACAAACACGTAATATAGTTTCAGTTAATACCGTCATTATCAATGTTAAACAGATGTCGTCTGTTGTTGAAACTACAAACATTTTTTCGAGTTACAGTTTACATTAGCAATACTAAATGTAGAATAGTAGTCGTTTTGAGCTGAAAATGCAAACTCTTTAAGTTATTGCATTTTATAGCGTCATTATCGGTTGTAAAATAGTAGTCGTCCCCTGATGAATCTACAAACACGTAATATAGTTTCAGTTAATATCGTCATGATCGAATTTAAAAAGTTCTCGTCTGTTGTTGAAACTACAAACACTTTTTCGAGTTTAAGATTATATTGTCATTGCTAAATGTAGAATAGTAGTCGTCCCGAGTTGAAACTACAAACACGTTATCCCGTTGTAGTTTATATCGTCATTATCGAATGTAAAATAGTAGTCGTTCCCAGTTGAAGCTACAAATACGTTATCCAGTTACAGTTTATATCGTCATTGACGAATGTAAAAATAGAAGTCGTCTCTTGTTGAAGCTAAAAACACTTTTTCGTCCCCAGTTGAAGCTACAAACACGTAATATAGTTTCAGTTAATACCGTCATTATCAATGTTAAACAGATGTCGTCTGTTGTTGAAACTACAAACATTTTTTCGAGTTACAGTTTACATTAGCAATACTAAATGTAGAATAGTAGTCGTTTTGAGCTGAAAATACAAACTCTTTAAGTTATTGCATTTTATAGCGTCATTATCGGATGTAAAATAGTAGTCGTCCCCTGATGAATCTACAAACACGTGATATAGTTTCAGTTAATACCGTCATGATCAATGTTAAACAGATGTCGTCTCTTGTTGAAATTACAAACATTTTTTCGAGTTACAGTTTATATTAGCAATACTAAATATAGAATAGTAGTCGTCCCGAGCTGAAAATAAAAACACTTTTATCAAATTGCATTTTATATCGTCATTATCGAATGTTAAATAGTAGTCGTTCCCAGTTGAAGGTACAAACACGTTATCTAGTTACAGTTTATATCGTCATTATCGAATGTAAAATAGTAGTCGTTCCCAGTTGAAACTACAAACACGTTATCCAGTTACAGTTTATATCGTCATTAACGAATGTAAAATAGCAGTCGTCTTTTGGTGAATCTACAAACACTTTTTCGTCCCCAGTTGAAGCTACAAACACGTAACATAATTTCATTTCATACCGTCATGATCGAATATTAAATAGTTGTCGTCTGTTGTTGAAACTACAAACACTTTTTCGAGTTACAGTTTATATTAGCATTACTAAATGTAGAATAGTAGTCGTCCCAAGCTGAAACTACAAACACGTTATCGAGTCACAGTTTATGTCGTCATTTTCGGATGTTAAAAGGCTGTCGTCCCTAGTTGAAGCTACAAACACGTTATCTAGTTACTGTTTATATCGTCATTAACGAATGTAAAATAGCAGTCGTCACTTGTTGAAGCTACAAATATTTTTTCTTCCCTAGTTGAAGCTACAAAAAACATAATATAATTTCATTTAATACCGTCGTGATAGAATGTAAAATAGTTGTCGTCTGTTGTTGAAACTACAAACACTTTCTCGAGTAACAGTTTATATAAGCATTACTAAATGTAGGATATTTGTCGTCCCAAGCTGACACTACAAACATGTTATCGAGTCACAGTTTATATCGTCATTATCGGATGTTAAAAAGTAGTCGTCCCCAGTTGAAGCTACAAACATGTTATCCAGTTACAGTTTATATCGTCATTATCGAATGTAAAATAGTAGTCGTCCCCAGTTGAAGCTACAAACACGTTATCCAGTTACAGTTGATACCGTCATGATCGAATGTTAAATAGTTGTCGTCTGTTGTTGAAACTACAATAACTTTTCGAGTTACAGTTTATATAAGCAATACTAAATGTAGAATAGTTGTCGTCCCAAGCTGAAAATACAAACACGTTATCAAATTGCATTTTATAGCGTCATTATCGGGTGTAAAATAGTAGTCGTCCCTTGTTGAAGCCACAAACACGTTATCCAGTTACAGTTTATATCGTCATTATCGAATGTAAAATAGTAGTCGTTCCCAGTTGAAGCTACAAACACGTTATCCAGTTACAGTTTATATCGTCATTAACGAATGTAAAAATAGAAGTCGTCTCTTGTTGAAACTACAAACACTTTTTCGTCCCCAGTTGAAGCTACAAACACGTAATATAGTTTCAGTTAATACCGTCATTATCAATGTTAAACAGATGTCGTCTGTTGTTGAAACTACAAACATTTTTTCGAGTTACAGTTTACATTAGCAATGCTAAATGTAGAATAGTAGTCGTCCCTAGATGAAACTACAAACACGTTATCAAATTGTATTTTATAGCATCATTATCGGATGTAAAATAGTACATGTAGTTGTTCCCTGTCGAAGCTACAAACACGTTATCCAGTTGCAGTTTATATCGTCATTACCGAATCGAACCGGGGAGAATCACGTGATCTCAATAGTACACTGTCCACACAAAATGGCTGCAGAAATCGC
This sequence comes from Saxidomus purpurata, assembly GCA_022818135.1. Classification (NCBI taxonomy): domain Eukaryota; kingdom Metazoa; phylum Mollusca; class Bivalvia; order Venerida; family Veneridae; genus Saxidomus; species Saxidomus purpurata. The sequence continues at coordinate 8,596,130 of JAFMSR010000002.1, read as the reverse complement.
CACTTCGACCAAGAAAAAAGGGGTAAGCTCATAGTTATTGATATTTTAGGATATGCAGAATGGGCGCAAAGTACCCGCATAATAAAAATAATTACTAACAATCTCTTCGTTTTTCCGAAGTTTTCTTGGTTTAGGCCTGAAACTCTATACAGATAATATTTTTTAAGTACATTGTCTGAACAAACATTTCATTGGCGTATTTCAGCGCTACAATCATATATAATGCACGATCTTCTATAAAATAATGATTTTATCTGTGAATGTTTCCTTTTTGACAAGTTTCCAATGTTTTTTCGGTTTTTGAAAACAAGTTATGGATTGTTTTCATAGCGAGTACACTGTCTGAACAAAATAATATGAGTACTTTGACTGAAAGTTTTTTTTTTCTTAATGCATCTACTGACTCATTTATATTCTTTGTAGTTTGGGGCATCGAAGCAAGCATTTCGTTCCTGCTGTTGCCTGTTTGTCACGTTTTTTAGAGATTGGAAGGTAAGACTCAAGAGTATTTTTTATTTATTTCTAGAAAATTCTATCCAATGTTCATGAACGATACATACTCTTGATACTACATAAACATACAATACATGTTAGTCGTTTTTTCTTTCAGAATGCGTCATAAGAAGCCATCGTTGTCGCTTCATCGACAGAAGAAAACACGAGCGGAGCAAAATTCACTTTAACGATGCTCATAAACAACCATTGCATCGCAGCTGAAAAGCGCAAAACGGAAAACATTTTTTCCCCAATTAGGTGTCCAATTATAGTAGGTCTACAAGAAATGCCACCAATACTGTATCCAATGAAACTACCATTTCGTTCTCCACTTAATTACAAAGCATCGCCACCTTAAAACGTGAAGAAAATCTCCTAAGCACGAGTGCTTTTCAAACCATCTGACAGTGTTTTTTCTTTCAAACATCAAATCAATTGTAGAAGCTTTGCCGAACTTAGGAGATTAGTATTAAATTGTGACACTGTTTTTGTCAATGATGTGAATTGTCTTGAAAACATTGGTGAATCATCAAGTCTTGAACGTAAAACGGTAGATGTTAAAAGTGCGTTAAACAGAATACTTCAGACTCAAAAGGGCTCTATAAAACTGGAGAAAGTAGACTTTCGTGATTGAGATTTCGAATGTGATACTGTGAGTATTGAAAACAGTGGTACATCAAATCTTGAACACGATGGGGTAAATGCTGAAAATGTTTCAAACATGACAGTGAAACATAATGTATAGAAGTTGTATAAAAAAAGTCAACGAGTACTTTGTCTGAAAGCAGTAGCACTAATAAAGCTTCCAAATTGCAGTGCACCAATGCAAATCTAAATACCGTCAAAAGCCGAAAAGACATATTGTTCAACGGAACACATACTTGTTCAAAATACTAAAGCAATACGCCAGTTCCAGCCTGTCCTCTGATGCTAACAAATCGATTACCTTTCGGGTAAGCTTTTGAATTTTAGCAGCTACTTCTGAGAGACTTGCATCGATTGCATTACTGACAAAAACAGTGTCACAATTTATTTCTAATTTCTCAAGTTCGGCAAAGCTTCTACAATTGATTTGATGTTTGAACGAAAAATGTTTGAAAGAAAAATCACTGTTAGATGGTTTGAAAAGTACTCGTGCTGAAGAGTTTTTCTTGGCACGTTTTTTAGGTGGCGATGCTTTGTAACTAAGTGGAGAACGAAATGGTAATTTCATCGGAGACAGTATTGGCGGCATTTCTTGTAGACCTACTATAATTGGACACCTAATTGGGGAAAAATGTTTTCCGTTTTGCGCTTTTCAGCTGCGATGCAATGGTTGTTTTTGAGCATCGTTGAAGTGAATTTTGCTCCGCTCGTGTTTTCTTCTGTCGATGAAGCGACAACGATGGCTTCTTATGACGCATTTTGAAAGAAAATACGACTAAGTTGTATTGTAAATTCATGTAGTATCAGTTCTATCCATAAAGACTTTGGAATACAAGTGCACCAACACAAACTAAATTTTTCACTTTGTTAAATTAGAATATGAATCACTGACGGTGAAGACTAGATATTGAACTGTTTTAAAAATAAACATCTCACATTTTACAAATGTTCAGTTCTTTACAAGAATTTTATGTATCGTTCATGAAGACTGGATTGAATTTTCTAATTTAAAAATGAAAAAAAATACTGTTGACTCTTACCTTCCAATATCTAAAAAACGTGACAAACAGGCAACAGCAGGAACGAAATGCTTGCTTCGATGCCCCAAACTACAAAGAAATAAATATAAATTAGTCAGTAGATGCATTGAAAAAAAAAACGTTCAGACAATGTACTCATATTATTTTGTTCAGACAGTGTACTCGCTATGAAAACAATCCATAACTTGTTTCAAACACCGAAAAAACATTGGAAACTTGTCACGAAGGATACATTCACAGATAAAATCATTATTTTATAGAAGATCATGCCTTATATATGATTTTAGCTCTGAAATACGCCAACGAAATGTTTGTTCAGACAATGTACTTAAAAATATTATCTGTATAGAGTTTCAGGCCTAAACCAAGAAAACTTCGGAAAAACGAAGAGATTGTAAGTAATTATTTTTATTATGCGGGTACTTTGCGCCTATTCTGTATATGCTAAAATATCAATAACAATGAGCTTACCTCTTATTTCCTGGACGAAGTGGCGATTTCTGCAGCCATTTTGTGTGGACAGTGTACTATTGAGATCACGTGATACCCCCCGGTGCGAATGTAAAATAATAGTCATCCCCAAATGAAGCTTCAAACACGTTAGCCATTTACAGTAAATATCATCATTTTCGGATGTAAAACAAATAATTGTCGTCTACAAGTTAAAGCTACAAACGCCTTATTCAGTTTCAGTTTCTACATGTATCGTTGAAGCTTCAAACACGTTTTCCAATTACAGTTAATATCGTCATTATCAAATGTAAATTAGTAATCGTCACTAGTTGAAACTACAAACACATTATCAAGTTACGGTTCATATCGTGTGTGGTAGTCGTGTCCAAGTTGAAGCTACAAACGCGTTCATCAGTTTCAGTTTAAATCGTCATTATTGAATGTACAATTGTAGCCGTCTTCAGTTGAAACTACAAACTATTAATCAATTTTACCCAGAAAGCCTTAGAGTTTTTGCTTAAATAAAGAATAAAAAACACTTCAAACTACTTTTCTGGGATGCATAATGCGGAAATATCTTCGTTAAAGAAAAGTGCGTGGAAATTGTTTTAGTAAATTTGACTTCTGTCAACACAGTCAACACAGAGAATAAAACGGATGATAGTCATAATATGCCCTTTTTAATTTACGGTATATAAATTATCTAGCTAGGTGTTCCTTCATAATTTTGCGACTTCAACGATCGTTTGGACAACATTAAATATAAACTTATTTACTTATTAACATACTTTGTTATAAAAATGTCCTTTGTTACAATTTATATTTAGACTGTCTTCTTTTACTTCGTCTGATAGAAAGATGTAATAATAATAATAATAATAATAATAATAATAATAATTGTAATAATTATAATAATTATACCTTTAATTATAATTATGATAATAATTGTAATTGTTATACAATGTAATGATAATAATAATAATAATAATGAGTAATTACATTTCACATCAATTATTGGTTGTGCAATCACCGGTACTGTATAGACCTCTTTGTGTATATTTTGAGAGATTCCTACTTAGTTGAAGAATTTGTTAACAAAACAGTAATGTATTTTATGAGCGATTTTCTCAGAGTTCTATGCATAGTACTACAGGACAGATCATTCTTAATACCATCTTTTTCATGACACAAGAGATCAAACTATTCATCGGTCGTTACCAGACGATATCAATCATTTCCGTTTATCATATCAGTATGCTAGGCAAAGTAGGAAATGTAGCACATTGTATACATGTAATAATTGATATCGTCTGTTTTAAACGATTAAAAAATAACTTTCATGTCGAAATTGATTCAACTGTTCTCTAAATGTTGACGTAGATTTGGACTGTTTACTGATCAGAGTTTACTTACTAGATTGTGTACAAAACGTGAATAAATGCATTGCAAATTAATTGTCTTTCTTGTTTTTACTAAAACAACCTTTGTTTCAAAATACAGTTGATATAAAATAAACAGCCGAATGATATATGCATTTCATATTTGCCTCAGGTACGTAGTCTTCCGGTAGATACAATTGATACTACAGCTCAGCCAACGGTTTCTCTGACTCTATTTATGCTAGGGGATGTACCACCAGTGACGTAAAGAATATTATTCTTCATTTTGACTTGTTAAACCATGATGAATGCTCGAAATGTTCATCACTATTTCCATTTCAATCCTTTCGCAAAAATAAAGCATTTATCAAAGTCATATTTCCAGAACTAGTATCTTAAACTCTTAAACGTCCCTGAAGTGCCCAACATACATAGTTATAGAACTGTCCATTTATTACTGATTTTATTCGCCAAATTGTTTACACAAAAATGACGAGAATACTGCCATGTGTTTCAACTGTTGATAAACATACTTTTTGATGGCCTCTTAGTACTCGTACAAGCTAGCCGGCAAAACAAAGGCGTATACCGTATGTACGCCACGTCAGAACACATGACAAACGGGGGTGTTGCGGTTTTAACCTGTGACTAAAACGCTGACTTGATTTTAAATGGTTTAAAATGTTAATATGTTCTCATGTTCTTTAGGTTTATCTAGGTTTCTCTGTAAAACAATTCCTTCAAATTTCTCCAATGCTAAGTAGAAACACATAGAGCAACAAGAAGATGGAATGTCTTGCAGTAAGAAAGACTGAACCACTGGTTCAATAGTTTGACACTTGACACGTCGGATCTATCAAGTGATTTAGTTCGCATGAAAACGTGGTCGTCAGAACCTTATTTCTTGTAAGACCATTTTAACTGTCTGGTTAACAGACTCTTAAATTAAAGATCATTAAGATAATGCGCGTTTAACTATTAGTAACGTGGACTCTACCTTAAACACTGAGGGGAACGTGTAAGTCACACGCCATTTACAATTGTGAACTATGAGGTAATACCACTAACGGGAAGTATAAAGCTATTTTTACAGCCCTCATACGCTACCTCACTCATCTGTTTTTTTTTTCGAAAGGGAAATCCTCTAAAAAAAATGTTGTGAGTCATGTGAACATATGACTATGTGAAAATGATATCACGGTATTACTAAATGGAAGTACCTAACGTGTCTAGTCTAGATATTTTAGTATCTTATTTGTTCTGGTCTGTTGCACAGAAACTATCCTCGGGAAGAAATTATTATATATATTTATCATTAAATTAGTGAATAGTATTCAAGGAATTGTACATTGATGCACAAGTAATTTCACATGCTGCGTTTAAAAGAAGAAGAGTCATAATTATATTGAAACGGTGTTATAGGTTAATAGATGTTTGAACATTTATTCATGTATCCTACATGTAACGGGATGATATATAGTGAAAATGATAAAAGTATTGATTATTTAAAACTAATATGTTAATTTGAAATAGTTATTGACATAGCTTTAAGAGACGAAAAGTTTTTTGAATGCTCAATTTGTGAACTTTTTTTTCTCACCTATGAGATACATATTTCCGCGCATTTACCCATGTGAGATAAACTTATCTCACATCGCTTATCTCACATCGCTGCCGGACTATTTTTACGTTAATTGTAAGCAGACATAAAAATCGAAAAATGACTGTAAAATTGTTATTTTTGAAATAAACATAGGGTTGTTGGTATTCATTTTCTTAGTTAGATCATTTTCTATCCATCAATAGCAGTTTTGAAGTAAAATTCGAGAAAAAGTTGATTTTCCATTTTTTCATCCCCATCCTGTATTTGCAATTTTTCCTTCTTACTTGTGTCAAAATGCGATTTAAACGGTGAGAAAATAAATCTACCATGTCCATTGAGTTGCGGATAAGGAAACCCCACCCTCGGGTTGAGATACGTCCAAACAACTCGGCAGAGCCTCGTTTTTGGACGTATCTCAACCCTCGGGTGGGATTTCCTTATCCACAACTCATGAACATGTTAGATTCACTTTATCGCCATAGTTGATCCTAAAAATGGTCAAATTTAAATATGAAAAGGAACAAGAAACAAAAAAGGAAAATAAACTAAAAGTGTCGCGGGTGGGATTCGAACCTCGCCCGTAAAATTAGAGAGCTAGTGACTTACCCACTGGGCCACGAGGAATGATCTAACAGTAGCTACTTCAATAAGACATGAATATGTATAATTCCTATATATAAAACAGCCGCGAACATAATAGTATACAGACTTAATATCCGAAATGCCAATGAATATCTACCACGTCCGAAAACACGGTTTTTTTCCGGTTGTTTATTTCGCGTTATATTTTACTGGTCAGTCAAATATAAATAGCAATTTATATTGGGTTTGTATTGACAAATCACATACTGCAAGGTTTTTTTTAATTATCAACTCCTACATAAAACCCCCTATTAACTCAATGTACAAATTTGATAGTGTGGGCGCCGCCATTATTGAGCTTTGTCTGACCCGTACCGTATGGGTAGGGGTAGGTTACACCAGACTACAGCGGCTGTAGCCTAGCAAATGTGACCTTGTATTTAAACCGGCCTTAAACCAGCATGGTCATATAAAAGCAACTGTTTATCTCATCCCACGTTCACCTTTAAATCCGGGGTACAGTGATGCATGCGTTAACCTCTTTTTATTAGTTACGCAGTACAAATTACATGATGTGTCGCATATCATGCTTCATGATTTTAGTATTTTCGAATCTCTAACTGTTTATTTTACACAAAAGAAAAAGTAGCAGAACCTGTTTGTATAAAGGACATTTAAGTAGCTCAGGTTTGTGTTTTATTTCATATATGTAGCTTTTAAATGTAAATGGTCGTCAGAAAGAAAAGAATGATTTATTTTACAAATTTGTAAATTCTTTGTTCAATGCTTGAGGTAGTATTTCAACCTTCGATTTATTCTTCTCTGCTAAAATCTTTTAAGATTTACATATTTATATGTCCTAGTTATAAATCTGTTAATACTTTAAGAAAAGTGAAATATATCTCTGTGAAAAACCTTCTATATGCATATGTGGTGTCGGATTTCTGTAATATTGCGTTGATGTCAACGTACTTTTATCGTGTTGTCGTGTTGGCGACCATGCGAGGACACAAACCGACGAAAACACCACAAATAGCTATATGTCGTACTTTTCATCTCGTTTGCTCGTGTTGGTGAGGGCGCAAACTCGAAAGCAAGACACTACGACAAAGCACTGGAAAGAACGATCAGTATGGCGAAACGACTTTGTCGTGCCGTCCTGCTGTTTAAATATGACACGAGATTATACATTTGACAATAGAAGCGTGAGTTGCATCAGCCTTTGAAAATAAAGTCATGAAATTACAGCAAATTTGTTTTGAAACGTCTGTGCCACGAATCCTTCGAGAGATATAATAATGTATAAAATGAAACAATTGTTTCAGTGTAAAGCCTTGTAATACGTTGTAAGAAGCTATTAAAAACTTGACGAAATTCATAGACTGAACAGAACTGAACTGGGGTTTGACCCAAGCATTTCTCCAAAAAAGCTGTTAAACTTGAATTTATTGTCTAAACGGGTTTTTTTGTAGGACATGTCACCCTCCTATCTGCTAAAGATCCTAATTGTGTGTGCCTTATACGGCACATTATACCGTTTCTGTTTCGGGCAGACCTGTGGCAAATTGTTTCCCCTGACCTTGAATACGGGGTCCCTTCTATTACATTATGCTTTTGTTTGCCGGTTCAGCAAGGTCAATTCTATTTCTGTACTTTACGATAAAATTCAGACTTTTTAAAATAGTTGGTGACCTCTTTCTTTTTGTGAATTAAAGCACTATCATATGTTTTATAATTATAGCTATTCAAAAGACATGTCGAAAAAAGTATAGGTTTACATACTTCGGTGGCTGGTAACTATTTTTGCGGTGTACATTACGTTGAGGTCCACTGATTTCAATTTTGACATAATTTGTTGTTGAAGCGCATGAGCGCATTCGATACACTTTTATAACGCATTTTCGCAGTCATTGTTGCCATACATGTGGTCCAAGAGATAACCCAATTTTATGTACTTTTTTAAGAACGGGACAACAATTTATATCATTACTCCCTCGATATATGTCCTTTTTGGAAACACCAACTTTTTCGCCGATACCCGGGGCAAAGCCCTAAATTCAAGATGGCGGCCACGATGGCGGACATTTTTATTGAAAATGACCGTTTTAAGTAATTCAGGGCAATAACAGTAATCAAAACCTTGACATGTGTCTATACTTTTGCGTTTTGTATTAGCAGAAACTAAATTTCCCCTTTTTTGTTTGAATAGTACATATATTTTGTTCATTTTCGGTTGTTTCTTTACATAAAAGCAGTGAAAAAGGGCCATTTTTTCAGTTTTTTTGCATTTCTTAAGGTTTTCACTTTTACAGAATTTTTGTGTTGAATTCTATTCACTTCCGTTTTTCAGATACAATATTTCAGTTTATTTAATAATTTGACATGCCATTCATAAAATGGTTGCCATGGCAACTAGTATATATAGTAAAAATTGTGATAAAATTGCAAAATGGTGTCAAATGTCACTGTCCATACATGTAAACGGTAAATGTTTCAATTTTTGTAACCAATTTGTAAGACCATTTAGTATGAAACACAATATGAGTAAGTTGGGCCAGTAGTCTTTCAGATTCGAAACAACACATTTAATTCGATCCCCGACCACCAATGAAACTACATGAAATTTCTTAGCACGATGACGGTAACAGATACTGAGCTAAAATGTTTATTTTAATATAATTTAATTCAATTCACTTATGTTTTTCAAATACAAATATTTTCAGTTTTATTTAATGATTTGACATAACATACATGAAATGGTTGTCATGGCAACTAGTATATATCCGGATAATATATTGTTCGGACCTGTAAACTGTAAGTCTCTCTTTTTTGTAACCAATTGTATGACCACAATATGAGCAAGCTGGGCCAGTAAGCCTTTCAGATTTGAAACAACACGCATTTTTTAAAACACCACCCACCAATGAAACAACATTTGTTGAAACAACAAAATTCTTTTTTTCTTTTCTTTTCTTTCTGATATTCATGTACACAAAAAATATATCGAGATATCAAAATAATTCATATATTTGTATCTATTCCATTTTTGGTGTGCGTTGAAGTACATGAACCATTTTCATTTTTATAAAGTCAAGTGATGTTTTTGTCACATGAAAATTCTTAGCATGCGGACACAGACACATATAGAGCTAAAACATGTTTTCTTTTAATATACCGGTATTTTATTTCAATTAACTTCTGTATTTATGATAAGAATTATGTCAACATATCTAATGATTCAACATGACTTTCATGAAATGGCTGACATGGCAACGATACATACACAGTATAAATTGTGATTAAATATCAAAATGGTGTCAAATTTCTACTGATTTTATGCATGCAACCAAAAACTTATTCTGCAAAGTAATCACTAGGTAATACTTATTAAGATTAACCCAGGCTCAGGCAGTATTCTTAAAAGAAAAACAAAATATACAGGTGTTTTTATGAAGACATCAACATTATCCTTAAACAGTGTAATGCGTCAGAATATGGCTTCAATAAAATCAAAGCACTGAAAGAACTGGTAAAGTGATGTCCTCAAACAACAGAAAGAATAAGGCACATAAAGCTACGCTATATCATTTCGTAGCACAGTAGCTTGTAAATTTGTAAAAGTATAGCACAAAAGTCTCTCAACTCTTCTTCTACAAGGGATATAGAACATACAGAGTGGACAAAAATAAAACCAATGACCCATAAGTGTGAACGTGACATTGGACAAGTAGGTTTAGGACATTGGTTCTACACGTCGTATTGATGAGATGAACATTTGACAAATTTTTAATAAAATTCCTTTAAGGGGTTAAGGAGATATTGAGTAGTCATCTGTATATACATGACACCTGCAATTAACAGAAACCACATTACGCTACGCAGTCCTTTGATCCATAAAATGAGTAATAGAAATACTGGCCTAACAGTTTGCATGATAATGTGATCGGTATACATTATTTTGATTTTCTAAAGTAGATACAAATGTAATAAGAATGAATAGGATCTTTTCCTTTTTAAAGGTGTTTCTGGTGAACGTTATATAATTAAGTATGTACATTTTATGTTGCAGTGATAATTATTTGGGAAATAATGAGACTTGTGTATGATATGTCACATCAATTGCTCAAGAATTATGCAATTTCATTTTAAAATCTTTCCATGCATAAGAGAGTTACCATGTATACAGTATTCCATGACTCTAAGTGTAACATTGACTTTTGAGGTATTGTCATGTACTTGAGTACTTGTCTTGTACTCAACACAAGGGGACGTTCCCTGCATGAAGTACTACCAAAAATGTTCAAAGAATTCCATTCAATGCAGAACTCTGGTTGCTATGACAAAAATAGGAAAAACTTTGACCACACCCACCAGGCAAATGGACATGTACTTAGGTGAGCGATATAGGGACATCATGGCTCTCATGTTAACTCACTTGGCATAAAGTGCGCCAGAGTGCTATTAGGGTCGCTCACCATCCGGCGTACGTCGTATGTCTTACGTCGTACTCCCGTTGATATTTTCTTTCAAACGACATCTCCACTAAAACCACTCGGCAAATGACGATGAAACTTGGCAGGGGTGTCCTTGCATGAAGCCCTTTCATAGTTGTTCAATTAATTCCATTCGCAAGGTGCATTGAACGGAAAAGGATTTTAAAAAATTGGGGGGGGGGGCCTTCTCAATAACAGGGGGGGGGGGGGGGGGGGGGGGGGGGGCAAGGCCTGAACTTCATATTTCAGTGACATTACCTAGTACACTTCTACCAGGAGTTTTCAAATTATGACCCCTAAATCAAAACTGACCCCGCACGGTGTTCAATTGTTTTGACATAGGTTTATATAGGAAGAACTTTAAAGGTCTTTTACTCTGAAACTCTAAGGCTTAGAGCTTAGATATTTAGCAGGTGGCATAACCTAGTAAACCTCTACCAAGATCTTTCTTATTATGACCCAAGATTGTTAAAATCATGACCCCCAAGTCAAAATTGACCAGTCCGAGATCACTTGTTAGCTCACCTGGTTAAAAGGGCCAGAGTGACAATGCCTAGAGCTTAGGATGTCGCATTGCCTGTGGACCTTTACCAAGATTGTTCATATTATGACCCCGACTCAAAATTGACCCTGTCCGAGGATTCTTGATTTTACATAGGCTTAGATTCAAGAAACTTTAAAAATCTTATTTCTGAAACAACAAGGCTTAGAGCTTCGATATTTAGTATGTATCGTTGCATAGTTGACATCTTCCAGAAATGTTCAAATCATGTTCCCCCGGTCAAAACTGGCCCTTTTCTCCTATTGATGAGCTTGTATTATAGCCAATGGTAGCCAGGTGAGCGATATAGGGCAATTTACTGACCACTCAATCATTGCTTAATTGCTTTCATTTTGCAATATATCCTATAACCAAGTCGTTCAAGTATCTTCAACGTTACAGTGTTATATTGTCTACAACTAATTGGTTTATCATAATATTAAGACTAGGGATATCCTTAACCTGTTTTTTTTTCTATTGTACATGTATCATTTATGGTCAGTTCAAACTTTAAATTGCAATTTACAAAGCCACATGGTTGAGTATAGTTTAAACATGCTTGATTTATTAAAATATGAACGCACATAGAAAGTAGAGTATTAGACAGGCGCACGAAACTCAGAATTTCATATCTATGTGTTTGGCGGTATACGCCGTTAGAACGACTAATCATTCTTTTCATCCGGCCAATCGTTGGCAAACTAGAAGGAAATTTATTAAAACTATGTAGTCTAGAATAAACAAGATCAGAGAAAAGTATTAATTGAAAAGATAGAACTTTAAGTTTTTCATTTTTCTGAATTTATTTATTTGCTGCGACTGCTGTGATGAGCTAAATGTGTCATGCTGCATTGCCGCAAAATCGGCCACAAACAAGTTCCGGAAACAAGTATTTAAGCTAACTAATAACATGATAGCCCAAGGTCTTTGACGCTAGTATTCCTATTTGTCCTTTTATATAGACAACTGGTACAATAAAAAGACAAAATTAGTTATGGAAGCCAGAACTAATAGCATGAATATATGGCACTCATAACATTTACTTACGGTGCTAACCCAAAGTGCAATAACATGAATACTCGTCGTCTGTACTTCATTGCCATAAGGTGGTTGTAAAACTAGGGGAGGTAACTTTGACACTAAGTGATTTTTAAATCAAACCCAAGGTGTAAGAGATGCTTGACAGACTAACAAATTGTAAAACATTTGACACATCTGTATACAGCATACATTTGTACATTGAAAAGTTTTTTACATGTATACAGAACATCAAACTGTTATAGTCATAAATTCTAAGAAAATATTTTCTTGGTTTGCATGCATTGATGGTGTTTTCAATGGTACGTCGTTGGTATAAACTGTAAAACAGACTGTAACTATTAAGATTCTTATTATAAATAACTTGGAAGAGAACCATGCTAGTGCAGTATTCACGACTAAGTGAAATTTGACACCATTTTTGCTACTTTATCACAATTTTTACTAAATATACTAGTTGTCATGGCAACCATTTCATGAAAGTCATATTAAATCATTAGATATGTTGACATAATGATCATAAATACAGAAGTGAATTGAATTAAAATATATCAAAACAAACATTTTAGCTCAGTATCTGTTACCGTCAGCTTGCTAGAAAAATTCATGTCGTTTCATTTGTGGGTGGGGCTCGAATTAAATGTGTGTTGTTTCAAATCTAAAAGACTTACTGGCCTAACTTGCTCATATTGTGTTTCTTACTAAATGGTCATACATATTGGTTATACAAATTGAGAAATGTACAGTTAACAGGTCTGGAGAGTGAAATTTGACACCATTTTGCTATTTTATCACAATATTTACTATGTATACTAGTTGCCATGGCAACCACTTCATGAATGTCATGTCAAATCATTATATAATCTGAACATATTGGTGAGTGGGGTTCGAATTAAATGTGTGTTGTTTCAGATCTGAACGACTTACTGGCCTAATTTGCTCATAATTATGTTTCATACTAAATGGTCATACATATTCGTTACAAAAAAATCTTCACGAGTTGAAACCTTAAGAAATGCAAAAATCAGTGAAAAAATGGCCACTTTTCACGGTTTTTCAGCAAAAATTTACAAAATACATGTACTTTTCAACAACAAAAGTGAAATTTAGTTTCTGTTAATACAAAACTCTAAAGTATAGAAACATATCAAGGTTTTGATTACTGTTAATGCCCTGAATTTCTTAAAAGGGTCATTTTCAATGTCGACCATCTTGGCCGCCAGCTCGAATTTTGGGGCGTTTCCCCGGGTATGGGCAAAATAAGCAAAAAGTAAAAATTGCGGAAAGTAAGATAAAGATTGTTTTCCATGTTCAAAAAAGTAAATAAAAGTTGGTTATCTCCTGGAATTATGTCATGTGAATATTTTCGACATTTTATATCAAGTATGTTAGTGGTTAACAAACGCCTTGACTAACATTTTTTGAACACGGCTTTGGTCTCATTTTAAATGTATATGTAATTTCTTTATATATCAACAGAAGTATGAACTGAAGTTTTATATCATAAAAGTAATGATCGATTTTTGATAATCAATACATGTATTTATAATTTTGCACATCAAAAGAGTCATTTTTCCACGATCATATATACATTTACCTTGTATATTATAAGACTGGTTAGCGGCCTCCTGTAATATTCAGTGTGAATAGAGCATTCCCTGGTCCAAGTGAAATCGAGGTCCAAGATGAGGAACGTCTATAAAGTCAATGTATCATCATTATATCGGTTGCCATGACGACTGATTTGATATTAAATCTCATAAAATCATCTCTTCAAAATGCATCCGCATATGCGAAGATTATCGAAGCTTAAGTTGATCTGATTGCAATGAGAGTAGATTTAATTAATTTCTATTTTATTTCAGTAATGTTCCCGTTTAAAGTTATGTCATTGGTTGGTAAGTAGATTTTTGGTGGTAGCCATATTTCTGAACAACAATAAAACTTCTATAGAAACATATTTAGAGCACAAAATACTTCTAGGTCATTTAGGCACTGTTGTTAAGACTAACAATATGATCGAACACATATTGTTTTTATTTCTTTATCTTATAACACATTTCTTGATACATGTACATGCTTTCCAACCTTTTTCATTATGTAGATTGACTTTTTTTTTTTTTCTGTATTATGTAGTTGTGTGTATGGTACCTGTACACAACGCCGATGGGGCAGTTTTCTGCAACAAAACATTGGTACAGCAAGCTTGGAAAAGATGCAATAATGTATACCTACCAGATGGTGATGACGAGGACGTCAAGGAGATATGTAAAAAGTAATCAGTTTTATATATGCCGACACGGGAAAATGAGCCTTCAGAATAAATACTTGAAAACTAGTTTCGCATATTTTGAACAAACAGTATTCAATATCAATCTTGGAAAATTTTAGTTACCGGTCCAGTACATACAAAACGCAACATTTGAAAAAAGCATACCTAAGGCGTCATTGTTCCTCAAAAATGACGTCACATACCACACTGACGTCAAAACTCACTTCAATTTACATAGGCAGTAAACTATCCGGTAATCATTTCCTAACAGCATTATTTATTTTTGGTTGCAACATTATATACTCTTGCAATATATATCATATTTGGTGAACTATGTTATGTCTTCTTTCCACGGTATGGCTTTTTTCATAGGGTATAGCCAAAATAAAAAAAAAAGAATCATTTCAAATCACTGTTGTCTTAATGATGGTCTTTGAGGATTTTGAAACCAACAGTATATTTCTGTTGAGGAAAATATAGTGGCTATTAGTTTTTAACATTGGTTTTGCATTTAAAGAGGGTGACAAAAATGTAAATTTTATGGGTTTTTTTATCAATTATTGTCGAATAACGTAACAAATGTCCGAAGGTACATTTTCGCGCGTCGACGATCATATGTTTTACTGAATTGTTTGTCAATGTGAGTAATTGTTGTGCATAGAAAGGGTTTCGTAATTTGCGTTATCTAAGGCATTTTATGTGCATGATTTTAAAGCTATACTGTGTCTATTCGAAACGCGACAGGAAATCAAAGTGAGTTCGTCATTGTAAAGTGTACAATACACAACTGTTACCTAGTACGTGTTCTAAACGTTTCGTCTGTGAAATGCAGCCACCACGTGCACGTACTTTGCATGCTATTGTGTTATTGAATGATAGTTGACATTTTTATAGTGACAATCGATGTTTTTTCAAGTATCATATACGAGGATCTCGTATATTTTGAAATTGTAAGAAGACATTCACCAAAATTGAACATTTTCTGGAATATGTATCGAGTACATATTTGATGTCATAATAAATCGTGATCAGTTAGATACACAGTAGTCATTAAATACTAGTAACTTGTTATTTGGATTGCCCATGTTACACCGATGAAAGAAGATAATTCGTATATCATGATAGTGTTCTTATATTAAAAATTTATAAAGAGTGCATACATCCTGTTGTCATAGGTTATATTCAGTAATATAAAATAATCGTTAAATAACATGCAGTATGGATTGCCATTTACAATGTTACATCGATGCCATGGGAGACTGTGATGGTAGCGGGGAATTTGTTACTCAGTTTCTACAATACGACGCAAGGAAGTGGCAAGTCTATTACAGAATTGCATGTTCCAACCAAGCCTGTAAGTAGGAATGTTCTATAATAACGCCCCTCCCCATTCAGGGAGGAGCCATATTGTTTTTCCCCTCGTTGTATGTCTGTCGGTTTGTCCGTCCGTATGTATGCATTGTCTGTCCGTCTGTCCGCTTTAACGTGTCCGCCCTGCATAATCAAAACCCCATGTTGGATTTTTATTAAACTTGGTGTGAAGCATTAATATGAAGTCTGGTTGTGCATATTATGATTTGGGGTTATTAAGTCAATGGTCAAGGTCACAGGGTCAAATATTTGATAATATATTGCCCGCTTGTCTTCTTCAAGGCCCCTTGTTGGATTGTTGGCCTGGGGACTGAAAGTCCCCTTGGCCTAAGTTAGCATACCACGTTTCAAACACTGCAGACAATTTAACTTTGCTATGTGCGATAACAACTGTAAACATGCGCTATGCGAAAGTGGTGCAAGACAGACAGATCAATCTTTTGTTTGAATGTCAGATATGAGAAGAGCATATTACAAATAAAAAGAGTACATACATCTTCAAACGATTGCAGAAAGGTATATAGCTTACGGGCTGCTTTACACATTTTTTTCTGTTTTAAAAATTAATACGCTGTTAGCTGATAACGGAAGATAATCATATGCATATCACGGAAAGTACGGATATTTACGGAAAAAAAAACGGAAACGTACGGAGCTCGATATAAGAGTTTGTAGATTGATTTTCAAATGACAACTTTGTTATTAACGAACGATTACATATATATTTACCTAAAAATAAATTTCTCTTAAAAAATATATAATTTACGTACATTCGCAAGAAGGAACTCACGTGATCAAAATCACCCGCCATTTATTGAGGACGCTGCATGTCAAGGCCCAGTGAACGGTTTCACCGATTACAACTACAAGGTAACCCAGAATCATTTTTGGTTTTCTCTGTAATACACATTGTACAGTACTGTATTTATATTTCATTTATAGTATTGCTTTGTTTATTTCTGTTTCAAGGTCTTGTCCTTGGTACACAATAATTTTCGATCCACATCATCAGATCATATCGCTTGAAGTTGTACAAAGCGCAGATCGAATTATTTTTATTGGTTTAAACAATTTACAATGTTGACTATGTGATTATTTTTCATTTAACGTACGTACTTTTTATAATAAAACAAACTGCCCTGCCACCCATTTATATGTGAATCATTCATTCTGTATCATATATTGAATTTCGTCCTCTGCACATTTCGACCCGCGCTTTAGGTAAGGTTCAGCGCAACGTAGGTCAAAAGTTGTTTTTCGGGGTGTTAACCTATAGCCCCCTGGCCTTCAGCGCTTTTATTATCTAACTTGGTTAGAAGCATCAGCATGAACTTCAGATGTGCATATTGTAATTTGGGGTTATATGGTTAAAGGTCAGGGTAAAAAAGGGCCTGAAAAGTGAAAGGTTTTGTCTGCTCTTCATCTCCAAACATTTTGGTTAGATTTTATAATACACATGACTTTTGGGTTGCTCACCCCAGTGAGTTGAATTCTGGGGAAGGAATGTCCAACTCCAGTGAAGTTTCTCTTCAGGAGGGTTGAGGGAAGTGGTGGAGACATGTGCTTTTTTCAAACATCAGTTCTGGTTATTACAGGATGTACAAAAGCAAACATATTTGAATTAATTTATGTACATGTACATACCATCTTATGAATTAAATACACACTGAAATGTCAGGCAAGAAGACAGCTTTTAATAATTTATTATATATATCAGAAAGTGTAAACTGTAGTGTTGCATTGTTTCTTCTGTTTTTTCCAGGGACCCTCTTTTTTTTGCTTGTTCAAAGACTCATACAGAATGTTTTAGCTCAATCCTGCAGTATTCATCGTATTATAATAATTATTGTACAAATCCCATTTTCACTTGCCCTTATATGTGTACCTCACTTTTCGTAAGTTGAATTCTGTCCAAAGCAATAGTCCATCATCACTTTATTATTTTGATTTTGTTGTCGATTCCAGGGGCCACGGAATTAGGTGGAGAGGAAAGGAAATGCCCTGAGGTTGAAAATTGCCAGTTGGAGGATTTCACGTCTAACTCAAGTTTGTCGGATCTCTACAAACAAGGCAAATATGATGAATACAAAAAGCAATTATGCAGGTATAAACTACTAACATGTGTTTCAATAAGAATATAGCTTGGGTTTTTTAAGGGGTTTGTCTTGTATTTTGTATTAAATAGCATTGTGTTTTGACACCAAAGATTAGTACTTGTAACGTATATTCAAAACAATATAGGATATAAGAGCGCGAGGCACTGAAAAAGGTAGTTCCGGCCGACTTATATCACTATGCTGACTGGAATGTACACTCTGACTGACAAAATACGAAAATAGTTTACTGAAAGAACACAGTATTTCGTTAGTTAGCATTAGGTAATATACAAAGATGACCTCAAACTTTATTAAAAGATGAATCATTTGAACTCATTCATAGCTGTAAACTTAGCAAATATTATATGATAGTATGCTTCGTATATTTCATGTCTTACGAAGGTACTTCGCAAAGAGCCGAAGTTGTATCAGTGTGATGCAGTCGGAGAACTGTTCGGCCGCTAATGCAAAACTTTACGAAGATATAAAGCGGGTTGGAAGTTCCGTTTCTTTTTGTGAGAACGCAGACATCAAACAGTTATACACAAAGTTTGGCGGAGATGTCAAGTGTGTTAACCCAAAAGTGGTAAGCTACAACATTTTGAATAATTAATTTCACCATATAGTTGTTTTTCTATAAGAATAAACTCGACCTTTCGAAACTATTTCAACGATCTTTGAAAAGCTATAACCAATTGCCAGAGTTCTGTTCGAAAGATAAAAGATTGACCGTGTTCATCAAACTATTTTTAGAACATATCAGTTGGTTGTTGCTAAATCGTTAGCAACGTTAGAACAATCATATTTACGCGTATTTTTTAAAATATTTTCGAACAGACAAAAGCTGTAACATGTTAGAGCAGCGTACCCTACAGCTTATAGATTTTTACTAAAAATGTATGAATTGTGCCAAATGTATTTTAAATGATAACTAAATGCAGTTTTCAAAAGCATATTTGGACCTGTCCACTACTATGACCACGAAAATGCCTATCCACCAAAAGATGTAGAACAACTGTAAATGAAAGGTGAACGCCATTGTTACAGTCAAGTTGTTGTCCGCTATTTGTAGCAGTAATTGTTGCATTGTGACGATTCTAAAACAATGCTTAATCAAATGGTGCAAAACCAATCAGAAGCATATCAAATAGTTAACAAAGAAAGGAGACTCAAAAATAAACACTGAAAAAATATTATTTTTTATAATCGTTTTTAGGAGATATATTTAAACAATTTGGAATTACTGTATATTGTGAAGAAAATAAATCGTTTGTTTAGCAAATAGGACATCTACTTCTATGGAAAAAAAATGTTTTGGTCATTGAAAATTAACAGATTTATTAAATGAATGCAGGATTGAAAACCAATAAAACAAAATTAAGCTACAGTCCGGATACGTGTGCATGAAGGTGTCAACGATTTACAAGCGAACACCAAATGAACAAAATTTATGAAGAATCTAAAAAAACTACGGTTATGAAAATGAATAGTGTGAAGGTAAATTTTGTCTTACTTACTAAGGGCGGGTAACTCTCCGGTAGACCTAATGATTATTGTATATATTTTCCCTTTTGTAGGATAGTCAATGTTTCCGGTTGAAAGTGAGGACAAGGGTTTCAAAGTGTTCGGATCTGGCGGTGCAGTCTCTGGATTCTAACAGCATTCCTGCATTCTGTCAGAGGTTTGTTGCTCTTTCTTATAATTTATGTTCTTTGTCGGTACTAAATTCATGGGTGTTGTGCGTGGGATACGACAACCTGCCTTAATTTTCCCGACAGTTTAATTTACAGGCCTAAATTTTATAACATGCACCATTAAAAGCTTTCTATGAAAATACCCTTAGAAATTGCAACAATTAAACTACAAAGTATTCCTTCTCGACATACTGTCAGCTTATGGAAGTGACACGATTTCTGATAACACGTACCATTTAAAAAGAGCGCATCTGCCGGGCACCCCCTAGATACATGTTTCCGGCGTGCGCACAGATGAAGAAACTGTTAACGAGGTTCAATCCGCTTACATAGGTAAGCATATGGTGAGAGGCACACTGCATACTGTAAAGCTCCCATTGTACCTTCGGATCTCACTTTCCTATAAATGCATAGGCTTTGATTTTATGTTTAAAGTTTGTTGGTTTCTTTAAGTCGCTGCAAAGCTTTAAATCTAATTTAAGAGAGGGTCAAAACTGATTTAAAACATGATCCATCTTTATGTGTAACAGTATGTAGAAATCAAAAAAACTTGAAGGACGCAAGTTTTATCTTCACTATGTTTTTGATAACTTTTGATTTCGGACAGCCTGGAGTGCAACCTAAAGTGTTATGAAAATGCAGTAGGAAAGTGCTTCACAGACTCTGAGGCTGGAAACCTTATGATGGATCCTGCGGCTACTAAAGTATCTACCAGGGCGGTGTGTGAACAGAAAGACGGTAAAACAATATTGAAATTTGATTTAAGTCAAAACACATACAATATATCACTACTGAGTAATGATGCAGCTCAAAATGACCTTTTAAAAAGTTGTATTTACATGATTTACCCTATTTCTTTTTCTTTTTATAGTTTAGTTGATACATGCATGTAACAATTTTCAAAGAGTTTCAGCGTGTTAAAAACAAAACTGCTTGTGCAAGAACTATTTAGTACAAGAATATTAATCAAAATCGGGTTCGGTGCAGTTCATAATGTAACAATGCATGTTTGTAGTCCCCATCCGATCAACGATTGATCTGCCCTTCGTGTCCGGGCTGTAGCTTTTACATTCATAGACTGATTTTGAAATCTCCTCATAAAAGTGTTGTCCCTGCCTTAACTGTGCCATGCACCACACCTGGAGTTGTCTTAAAACATGTGATACAGAGTTATATACCACCTTTTTGTGTTCGGGCTGTAAATTCAACATGCATTGACTGATTTCGAAATAACTTCACGCAGTTGATGTTCATGTTCAAAAGATGTGTCTTGCTCAACAGTCAAGGGTTTGTCTTTAAGTTCAAGTTAACACTCATGGTCAAAACAATTAAGGGTTACATTCTGGTATTTAGTGATTAGGCTGTTACTTCTACATTCATCAACTAATTTTGAAATGATTTTTCATAGCTGCATGTTCATGGTCAAGGTCATATGAAGAGTCAAAGGTCAAAAGAATATACAATGTATATCCGTAACTCTCGGAATAAAAACTTAACCCTAGAAGGATTTTTTGACACTTGGCCAACTGTTCATCTCATGAAGACAACATTTAAGATCCATGTTTCAATCAAGCCTGCTCAAATTCAAGGTCAGATAAGGGTAAAAGATGTTTGTATAGCTTTCGAAACCTTTTGACGGATTGTCTTGAAATTTTAAATAAATGTATATCCCATGGATATGATAGAACAATTTGCTTTTAAAACACAGACGACATTAGGTCAAAGTCATAATTTAGGGTCAAAGGTCACCAGACTACAAACCCTTAAACTTTTGAAGGAATTGCATCGAACTAGGATGCTTCTACACCCATTGAAGTATTTTCATATGTTCGTAAGTTCATCTTATACCGTGATAATCATTGGTTTCATTTTAAACTGTACTAGCCTCCACCAATGTTAGCACTGGTCGGGCACACATTAGACTCAGCGTCACCGTATTAGTTTTAGAATCTCTAGAAGTGTTGCTCTCATACTTGTTATTCTAACGGACAATCACTGCTACGAGTTATAATCGAATACTTTACTGAACACTTTCAGAGTTCATAGCAGCCTTACAGGAATGCGGATCGGGCAAGACATCCTGCTATACAGAATTGAGCACGGCCGTTGCTACGGCAGATGACCTCTTTGTGCAGGAAAACTATGAAGCCTCTAAGCAAACTGTTTGCAGGTATTCATGATAAGTTTATATTAATTTATTTTAGCCTTTCTGCATTGAAAGAGGAAAACATATAACATGATTTAGCTTCATAGTAAACAACATGTAGAAATAAAGTATGCACTGGAAAGCAATGGCATGCATCCAATACCAATGGTAACACAATAAAGAGCAATCACTTATTTCTATTTGGTCCTTATAACATTAGTGGCATAAAATAGAGGGGCAATTATTAAAACGTACCTTTCGGGGCTTATAAATTTAAAACTTAGCTGACGTTTTACTTGAAAGATCTTGTACGGAGTGATCTCACTTGCCTATATGTCCTGTTGACGTTGTGCGTTCTCAGCTACTAACCCTCTGCCATGAATGTTAAAGCCAGACCACATTACAAAAAAGATGACGTAAAGTTATACCTCTGTCCGTTCATCATCCGTATGTGCGTCCATGCATCCATGTGTCCATGCAAAAATTTGTTTCACACCAATATTTATTGAAAGATTGCTTGGATTTTTACTCAGATTTGGCATGTATCTTTATGAACATAACATGCAGGTCAAGTTGGATTTTGGTGATAATCTACGAAACTTTTTAGGAGTTATGGCCCCTTTCCGGCTTAAAAAACAGTCTGCCACAAAATGTGAGGGATGCAACTACTATGTATTCATTTAAATGCAAGGTTAAGGAACATTTTTTAAGCTTAACTTGACTTTTTTAATTGTCTTTCAATCAGGGTTTTTATACAAGCTTCTCTTAAGGCATTTTGCTGTGATTTTTTACTGTGATAAATTGTATAAATTGTATCTTCCTATGTCATACAATACTATATCTTAAGGACCACAATGGAAATAAGAAAGAGTTTGTTTTAGCTCTTTTTTGTGTTATCCTTAACATATAATGTTGATTGGCATGGCTATATTAATTCATACATGTTTGTTTATTGTTTTATTGTATGTTTTAATTATAAGTTGCCATGTAAATTGTGCATTTTATGTTGAAATCTATCTATCTATCTATCTATCTATCTATCTATCTATCTATCTATCTATCTATCTATCTATCTATCTATCTACATGTATCTAAATTTCAGCAAAATGGTAACTACACATCAATAACTTTTTTAAAGGTTGCATGGATTCAATTCTGATTTTAAGTGCTGGTCTATGATCATAAAATACATGTTACGCTCGATTAAGATTACAATCCAGTAATTCTTATATATCTACTTAAAGCGGTTATATAAACCCACACCTAACAGGCAAAACAAATCGAATTTGCGCATTTGTATTTACAACAGTGGTGCCTCAAAGTTCCGTGCGTGTATGAAATATGTTACAAGCGGGAAATGCACAGCAGAGATGGTATCTTTACTGAACAATATAACAGAGGTTTCTTACAGCTACGCCGGATGTGGCCAGCAGAACCACGACTACTTTTCTAGATATAACTACAATAACAAATGTGACACGTCGGGAAGTGGAAAACTTGTGTCTAGCTTTTTTGTTTTTTTCGCATTTTCTATTTATTTTTTTCGTTGATATGAGATACATTTTGACGTGTTTTTTCCTAGAACTTTGTTATTTAAGCATAAAAACTAAATCGGCCAAAAACTTAATGACTTTCGAACGCTTTCGCAAATAGAAGAAACTGGGCAAAGTAACCTTTCCTAATATGCCATGACCTTTTCTGCCTCATTTAATTATAAGTTGAAAATATAATGCATTAAGAAATTTTATGATTTTTGATTTGCCAGGCAATTATAAAGCAAATCAACTGTTGATTCTCGGACATTTGTTACTCTAAAATGAACAATAATAAACACATTTAATGATTGTTAATATGTAAGCAATTTTAAATGAAAATGAGAAAAAAATGTTTGGCATAATATCATGACAGGGTGAAAACTTCTTAAAGACAATTAAAATGTCCTTCATAAGTGACCCCCCCAAACTGCAGGTGGTCAAATATCTTAATCGTTTTATTGCCCCTTATCAGTTTTAATCCTCTCTGATTAGGTCCAGCAGCATGTCAGTAGACTTGATATGTAGTACAATAGTAGAACCATAAATTTTATTGATTTGTACAGATAATTGATTTATAACTTATTTCCTGTTGTTTATATAAACTGTTTTATATAATAATGACATTTTACTTTTATTGCAGGATATGAAAAATATTTTAGATAAATGCAATAAACTGTGATTTTAAAGTTATACTGAGAAAGTTAATATGCTCAAGTAATTAAGCACCTTCCTGTGTTGTGGCCTGAATGCATTTTTGATGTATAAAGAATCCTTCTGACTATTTATTTCTTTGTAAATTATAAGTGCAACTGAACGCTTCTTCTAACTGTAAAATAAGCTAAAACTAAATTTCTCTTATGTATCAAGTATAACATCTAATCTTAGTGATAATTGGTTTGTTTTAAGACTAATTGATTGAGTATTTAAAACATTACTCAATCTAACTTTGAAATCACAGTTATTTTTCAGTAATCTAAAAGTAAAAAAAAAGTTTATGTTTCTGTCATATAAGAAAATAATTTTGATATAATAACTGTAAGTGTTGATTTTTTTATAATCTAATTTGACTGGGAATTACGTACCTAAAAGATAACTGATAAAATAGAATAATAACATCTTATGAAGGTCTTAAAATTTATGTATAACTAACATCCCTTTCCTACATTATCTGTATCTATAAGCTAGTCTACCAGTGACCAGTCATGTTAATTGACATCTACTGTGAATTCGCTGTGAATTCGCATGGCTGACTGGACCCCTGTGGTGAATACCCCACATTCCTGTTCAATTGTCTTTAAATATCTCTCGTAAAATCGCATAAATGCGCCGTAGAAAGTACTAATGCATGAAAATGTTATGTTTTTTATGCATTATTGCAATACTATTTTTGTATCATCTAAGATTGCATATTTTACGTTTTAACTAATTTACAAAGAACATATTCAACGTTCTCAATATCACACTGTGTTTAAACTCGAGACAGTTGTTTGTATCACTATATGCTTAAGCCTCTTTAAAAATCATTTGGTAATTTATTTAAAACACTAGAAAGCCAACATGTATTTATACAAGTGATTATAATAATAATAATAATAATAATAATAATAATAGTAATGATAATAATTATAATAATAATAATAATGATATCTTCATTTAAGGAAGGGTACACATTTCAAGATTTTCAAGATTTAAGATTTCAAGATTTTATTTTATATAGTGCATAAGTCCCACGGAAGTGGGAAACATTAGCATTACAAACAATATGACATCATGATAAATAAATATCACGTGTAATAATGGAAAACGGCTACATTAATGTAGTTAATTTACAAGCATATTGGGTAGTCTTCCTTAACAATACATTTTGGAAATAAACATTTGAAGTATGTAACATATCGAAAAAATAAGAGAAATGAAATATATGTCAGACAAATTAAAACGATCACAAAAATTACAAAAATACGAGTAATTCTAATATGCCTTCGAGTGCATTAATATGATTAAAGCACTCGGAAAAATAGGCGGAGTTTCGGACATGGAAGTAGCTCCTTCCGACTTTTCTAATTTACTCCCGCGCAAAAATAAAATATAGAAATGGAAATAATATCAGTATACATACATCAGTCGCATGAAAAAGATTTGTTTAAGAACCTAAATATTATTTTTGATTGCGTCAAGTAAGCCTTAGAATACCCTCACCTTGTTTTCCTTAAAAAAGGCCAAGAAATTCAGGATTAACAGTCATACCATGTTTTGATTCCGGAAGACAAAACTATGAATGAAAACGTTTACGTCATCAAACTGACGTCATTACTCCACGTTAAAACGTTGTACAGTTCAAATTAACGGTACGCATTTAAATCGATTGGCTGCTTTGTTAGGTTCAGAATCTGACGTCTTCTGCATAATGTCACTCAGGTATATCTTTTTTTATATTTTATGTATTAGTGTAAACTAAAAGAAGTTTGTATAATATAGTTATGTTTGATATCTTGAATGGTTGCCCGAATAGGGAGTGAATTCCAACAGCTACTATTTATGCTGTTTTTCACATTACCGCCGAACTGAAAAAAGGTCCGTAGTAGTTACGATAGTTTTCAAAAAATCGGCTTTAAGAATCGAAATAATCTATGTCTTGGAGTGCTTTATCGAAATTGAAGCTTTCCCGTCGGTAATGTGCCTGCGTAATAATTCACTCGGGCTTCGCCCTCGTGAATTATTCCGCCAGGCACATCACCTCCGGGGAATGCTTCAATTTCGATAAAGCACTCCAAGCCATAGATTATTTCTTAATTAGTGTAATTGTTCTAAACTGTGTGTAGAAAAAGAGATATTTTTTGACATTCTGTTGTTAGGTTCTTTTAAAATAGTCCATGATTTTTTCACATAATATACTTAAGTTTCCTAGTTTCTTCAAATTATCACTTGAAACTAAGGTTATAAATTTAAACATACTGGGCCTTAAACACACATAAATGTACATATATCTAATATTTCAACGTGGCCTTCTAAAGGAATTGTATTAACAAAGCATTGACAAGTTTTTAGTTTAATCATATTTTATAATATATGTCACAACTTGATATGCACAAATTTAACTAGAATACATAGACATAGTGAAATCAGCATATCAATGTATGTTTATACAATAATACTTACTGAACAAATACAATACATATATAATACAAAACAACATCACTATAATTGTTTAAGGTTGGCATATATATACTATAATTTTTATGACAATATAAAAGGGTTGGGCTACAAGTTTTTACAGCATTAGAAATCGGCCCGCCCCTTGACGTCATGCTAATGTTTGATTAAATCAAACAACGGTTAATGGTTTAAACTATAGAGCAAAGATAACTAAGCCATAATTTTCAGATACGAAAAAGCAACCAAAAAAAATCCAAAAAAAAACATAGATTCTAATATAAAATTAACAAAATAATGATATAAAATAATGAGGCACACATTTATACCTTGTTCTACTATGTAAAGGGAATGATATTACTGAACAGACCTTAGCACCTCTGACAGTTCCTGCTACTTCAAAGATGTTTGCTCAGTAGTCAGTTACTAGAAATTACCTAAGGTGTTTTGATATTGTTAAAAACAGATTGTTATTTACTTTGTTTGCATAACATTTCCCTTTCCATTATAATGTATGCGTGTTGGACAGCTGAGTAATTCTTCTGGAATCTTCCATAAAAAGGGCTGTAATCAGTCAAAAGTTACATTCATGTTCATGCAACTTTGTTGTAAAATAGAACCTGTGAGACTGATATTTTGTGGATCTGTTATTCCATATATGTTGAGTTTCTCATATATGATTTTGTTTGTTACTTACTGATATTGTGCAATTTCATAATAATTCTGTAATGTCTAAAATTGTATTATTGCGGGCCGCCTCAGCGATCTGCTTTATTTAGGACGGCTTTAAAATGTTTATATAAGTGAAGTAGCGAATAGTTCTTCGCATACGTTTAGAAAGTAATCAGTTTTTATTTTGATTGTACACCAGCTTTGGTCATAACAGAAATGTAAGTGAAATAGTGGATAGTTATCTGCACTCATATCATGAAATGAAGTTTTGGATGTTTACTGAATGTTCTTCTTCTGAATGTCAGGCATCGACATTTTACTGGTCTCGTCTGTTACATTTTCTTTTTTAACAAGAAATTTGAAAGTTTGTATCATCAATTATAGTCATTGCTTTTTAAAGATATAAGTTTCTTTAAGATATGTTGAACAGTTTGCTCACGTTACTTAAACGTAGGAGTTGTCTCTGGAAAGGAGAACAAAATTGAAAATGAATTGGGACATGGCAATAACTTATCGAGTTAAGACACTGCTCTAAGGCCCGCTGTGATACTTTTGTATCACAGTTTTCTTGTTTTTATATGTTTCTACTCTAATTATTCTACAACAATTACTGCTAGGAGCAAATCATTTCCCAAACATCAGTATATTAAAGTTTTGCTTATTGCATAAATGACGTGTAAGGCCTATTCAAGTTATACGTATCTGCTGTCTAACTGATTAAACAAATGATTTGTATTTTCAAGTAAACGACATTAACGCAGAACAAAGTATACCGTATGTATTTATGTTATAATACTGTTGTCTTTTTAAGAGTTATGCTACCCTTCACTGATTAAAGGTCCATTACTTAGATCACATCGAATTTTATTTTAAATCCTGAATTGTAACATGCGTCTTCTCCGAAGGAACAAATGACATCGAATGTGACCATATTGTGTTGAAAATTTGAGTTTAACAAAATAATTAATAAATTATATTTTGCATTTTCAAAAATGAAAGCAGGTTCGCCAGTTTTCAAAAAACTTTGTAATTTTCCAAATATCTCACAGAAAGAAGCTGTAAATAGGCTGTATATGAATAAGCATGCCTATTTTTAAATAATGTTGAAAGAATTTCACTTCCAATGATCTGCAACGTAGATTTCTGACTGTTGACAACATACAATAAAGTTAAAGTAGGACAGAAAGACCACCCAGGTCAATCTAAGGAAATTCACTCGTTTTTCTGCAGCAGATTTTCAAACAGGTAAATACTCAACGGCTATTGCAAAATTCTAGAAGCCAGTTTCAAACTGTATTTCCCTGTTACAATTCCAGAAAATTCAATTTGGTCTTAGTAATGGACCTGTATGCGTGAGCATGCCAAAGCACTAACATTGTAACTTGTTTTATTTCAAAGTAAAATGATTCCCCTAATTTCTAAAGTTTTGTGTTAAAGAGATATAAGATATTCATAAATATGTTATAGTTGTTGTTTGACTCATTACTTAGTAATAACCAGTGTACACCTATTCTGCTTGTAATTATATTATATATGTATGACATTCATGCTCATGTAGATATTTGTAAAATAAAATCAGTGAGACTGAGATTTTGTTGATCTGTTATTCTATGTATACTCCGTAAACGTCCAAGTGCTAGTATTTTTAGCGTAACATACATTTATTGATAGGATAATGATAGAACCGCATGTGTAAGCATTGTTTATGAGTGAATAGAATGCGATTCTATTATAATATTGTTTTAGTATGAATAGAACGCGGTTCTATCACTGTCCTATCAATAAATTTATGTTACTATATCAGATCCTGGAATTTTTAAGATCGTTTGAAAGGTTACAACGGAGGTGGTACACTGTATTCTATCAGAGCCAGGTTTATAATTCTACGCCATTATGTACACCCATAGCTCGTTAATGCTTTTGGTTGACCTTCTCCAGGTAAAAGAGTTATCTTCTTACCCAACCACCATCAGACGAGTTCTTCGTGAAAAATCTTTTGTCACTTTCATCCAGAATAAATTGCATTCTTAAGAGCATCAAATTATTTCAGAACAGAAATTTTGTGTAGTATAAAATGCAATATAGACCTATATGGCGTCGTCATTGGTGGGATGGGGGTGACACATTTTTGCTTTGCAGATTCTGAAATTCCGGACGATTCCTGATGTACATTCATACAAGAAATGAGAAGGACCTCTTCCACGATAGTAAGTCGATCATATGTGAAGATAAATCGAAAAAGCAAGTGTCAATTATTTGGGACAAAACACAGAGTGTTAACATATTGTGTGTTTCGTTTCGACAAAACTGGTGTAGATGTAATTTTCCAGACTGGAATCATCAGTAACCTAATTATTATACATTGTGTACAGCTGTATTGTTGTACTAGACATGTGTTGGCGGATACCTGATGTGAGGTTGGACATCGGAGGACTGACAAAACGAAGGGGTGTTCTCAAAATGATACATTTATATTAATATGTAAGGCCAACTGTTTCTGTAATTAATTACAAATATTTTCCTGTAATTGTAAAGATACAAAACAAAAGATTCATGTGCACGTGGGACGTAACGTAAAATAAATGTTTTAATTTTCTGCAGCATAGTTTGTCTAATTGTCAGTCAGTAGCACCACTATTCGAATACGTGAAATCACTAATTACCTCTGTGACCACATGGTATCACATATTGATGATAGCACCTATTCAAAGCTGATATTTGAGCTACTATATTCCAATATGTGATATCTATGAAGCATCGTTTTACTATTTTATGCACTTTGTGATATAACTTGTTTTCATCAACCATTCGAATAGGTGACATCGCCTATTCGAACGAGTGATATCACGTATTCAAATAGGTGATATCACCTTTTTAAAGGGAATGCGGAATTTAATCTATTATATCTGGTGATATTATCTATTTAAAATGTTGGTATCACCTTCTCGAAATCATGGTGATATCACGCATTGCCTTGATATTAACTTTTCAAAGGGAAAAGATGCTATCACATATTAAAAAAATGTTCAATCAAAGGATCAGCCAGTACATTCATACGTTTTTAGTGATATGACCCATTCAAATAAGGGATTTCACCAATTATGAAAGTTGATAGCATCAATACAAATAGGCGATAGTACCAATTCGAATGGGTAATATCGCCCATTTGCTATCACAAGAGTGCATCAAATAGTAAAACAGTGCTCGATAGATCACCTATTCGAAAGGGTGACATCACCTACTTGATATTACTTATCAGGTTCGTCAAAATCTAATTTTTAGACTTGTCTATTATATGTCACCAATTTTAAAAGTTGATACAACCTTTTGTAATAGGTGATATCACATATTAACGTGGTTAACAGGTGCAGGGCATGCAGTGGCTCCGGTACGCTAGCACAACCAAGCACGTAGTGCTAACAGTTGTAGGTCATGTATTGGTTCCTGTTCGACAGAAAAATCAAGCAAGTGCCAGGGCTAATAGTCAGGTTGACATCAGAGACCAGAATGCGGCCCAGCTTTCTGAGTCATTAGATGAAGATCAGGATGAAAATGAAAAAAGAAATCAATAGTAGAAATTATTAGTGCAAACCATGACATATACATGTATAGTCGCTTTCTGAGGAAAAAATGCCAAAACTCGTACGCGAACTAGGAATCATTAGTGTATGCATATTCCGAATCGCAATGAATAGTTTTGCTACTGTGGCAATTAGACAAACTTAACGTCATACATGAATCTACTGTGATGTTTATTTTTACAATTACTAAAAAGCATATTTGTTATAAATAGCAGAAACACTTAATTTTGTTTATTGGCTTTACATAATATAAATGGATCATTTTGAGAACACCTCTTCGATTTGTCCCTCCTCCGATGTCCAACCTCACATCAGATATCCGCCAACACATGTCTATTACTCGGACAAATTAACCTGATCCTGTTGACCTCTATTAGCATAATTTCACCGTCGATTTATTGTCTTTATTTATCTCCGGTTTTCATTTTACGGAAGTGCACGTGGTAAGCCGTTTAAAATTTGTTGGTAGCGAGCTTCTTCTAAAAAATTCTTACTCTGTACCTCGTGCGTTCGATTCCTGCCGGTGTCAGTGAAATTAGTTTTTTCATGTTTTGGTAAACGTTTTAATAGTATGTACTATGAATAGTATCCTATGAAAATAGCTCTTGAAAATACATTACTGTTTCCGTAACCTGGCCCCGTGCTTATAAAAGTTTTCTTAGCACAGTCCCATGCTCAGCACGAAATCATGCTCTAGTAATACTAAGCAAAGTCGAGTTATTTATACAGTCGGGTTCAATATAAAGATACATAAGCTCAAGAACAGAGCTTCTGGTTATTTTTATGGAATTTTATTTTTAAAAAGACTTTGAGCATGAGTTCGTACTGAGCATAAGATTGTGCTCAAGAAACTTTATAAGCACGGGATTAGTTCTTCAACTACATAGAAATCTTATTAAAGCTAAACAAAGAGGTCTGTGAAGTACCGGTGAAGAATGCACAACGTATAACTGGTGTAATGCGTAATACGAGAATCTTACTGAGAATAGAGTTATTGTTCTTGTTGGACACGGCCTAAAAGCTTTTTTTAAATACTTGTATTGAAAAACCAGGTTCTTATTGTTAAACCTACGATGTTTTTCTTAATATTCAATACGCAATGAATGATGATGAACACAACACAAACGTATTACTTTTATTTGCAAGTAATTGTTTTCATCAGTATTTTCTTAGAAAATATGCATTTGGTTCCAATTTCAAACTCTGAATATCAGATCTAAGTACATATTGGCCTATGACATTTAGTCACCAAAGTTGCTTTCTGTTGTATCATGTCAAGAGTTTATTGCAAACCTAACCTTTTAGATTGAAACCTAGTCAACAGCATTTACATTTTGACCATAAGGTTGTTGTATGAAGTGATTTAGTACATTAAGACTTAGTATTTGATCCAAAATCACCATGTTTTACTCATTTAGTAATACATTAATGAAGGTTTTAGTCTGACTGAAGATGTAACATTTGAGATCATGTTTTTCCCGCAGTATTCACATTATAATAAAAAACATTGTGAAAAAAGTTTCCTTATTTCTCTATATTTTGATATATTGTATATTTATTATTATTATTATAATTAGTATTATAATTATTTTTTTATAATTATCATTATTTTTATTATTATTATTGTTATTATTATTGTTATTACAATTATTGTAATAATTGATATGCTTTTTGTTAATATCATCCTTTCTTGTCTATAATATTAATTTCTATCTTGTTGATGATGAATACTCTTTTTTTAAGAACATCAAAACGTTATATGCATCTACATGAAATAGATTTAAACTGTTACATAAATTGAAATCAGGAATTTCGTTGGCATGCATTTGCCTAGATTTTCAATAAAATGCAATGTCTGTGGTTTTTTCATTCTATGATTCCAGTTTTGTAGAAAATTGTACCAGACAGATTTTCATGCGGATCTTAATTTCGTAGAAATCCAGGGAAATTGGAGTCGTAGGTAAATAAATGCACAATTTCTTCAATGAAGCAAATACTCACTAAAGAATACGTAAATTTACAGGGTTGATATTTAACTGTTTAAATATATTATCCCATTTGGAACCCTTTCGTTTATCCCCACTTGAGGCCCTTCTGCTGTTTTTACGGTTGATGTGTTTTGTGTTATCTCGTTCGCACGAGATGTGATCTGGGTGAGCTGATATTAAACAAGAGCGCGAAAAGGTTTCGTGCGCAGTCTCACACAGTTCTTGGGAAGGAAAGGTCGTTTTTGGTCTTTGGCCAAATTTGAGAGTCCTCAGATTGTTTCAGATGTTTTAAGGTAAATAGCTGGTTTTGCTGAATTGTTCTAGCTTGGTGTAATTCTTTCGTTGAGTTATTATTCCGTACTTTCGGTTTGTGGCAATTTTATAAGTTTACGCGTTTTACATTTTTTGTCAAGTTAAAAGATGGCAGTCTCGAATGAGCAAAACTTTATCTTCTGGTTATCGGTTTCTGAACATTTAATATGCATGTATTAACCATAACCTTTGTTGTCAACAGTAACCAGCACCAACACCAGCATGGATAAGTGACAGAAAGTCAGTGTGTGTGATAGAGCTACATACATGTATGGTTTACAGATTTCATAAATCTGGTAGTAAATATCTATGTATTGTATAGGAGTATTTTTGGTAAAACCCAGATTTGTATGTATTTTTATAAATTGTGTTTCATTGTGTTATTTAATTTATAACTATAATTTAAGGAGACCACTGTGCTATATTTGGCAAAGTTTCTGTGGAAAAGACAAACTGTATATTAGTGCTATGTCACAGTTCTTGTGACTATAGAGAGATCAGACTCTTATAAAGTGATATAAAAGGATATAAAGTATTTGCGGATCAGAAGAGAAAAGGACTCTTTTATTATAGAAGTTGTAAAATGCATTATTTATAAAGATAGATTAAGTAAAGTATGTTGTATTTACAATTTCAGAGCCTTTCTTGTACGAGGCGTCACAGTTGTCACAGTCACTAGTTGCCAGTGTATTATATTATTATGCACAGAATAAATGGACATATTGAACCTGTAATGTAGTCTTACTCGTCTGTAGATAATAGGGATATCTCCAGAACCTCGGGTATAACATAAATAATGTTGATTTTTAGCATAGTATATGGTATTAAGTTAGAAGCAGTCGGAAGTAACACAGTACGATCATTTTTGTATGTCATCACAAAAAAGGTACTTGTAGGAGGAATGATATAAAATGAAATACGTTGAAAAGAAGAATTGTGTGTTACTGTAATATGCCTACGGTATATTTCTATAGTCAATTCGAGTGCATTATTATGGTTAAAGCTCTCGGAAAAGTAGACGGAGTTTCGGACATGGAAGTAGCTCCTTCCGACTTTTCTAATTTACTCCCGCGCAAAAATAAAATATAGAAATAGAAATAATATCAGTATAAATACATCAGTCGCATAAAAAAATTTGTTAAAGAAGCTAATTATTATTTTTGATTGCGTCAAGTAATCCTTAGAATACCCTCACCATGTTTTCCTTAAAAAGGGCCAAGAAATTCAGGTTTAACAGTCATACAATGTTTTGATTCAGGGAGACAAAACTATGAATGAAAACGTTTACGTCATCACACTGACGTCATAACTCCACGTTAAAACGTTGTACAGTTCAAATTAACGGTACGCATTTAAATCGATTGACTGCTTTGTTAGGTTCTGAATCTGAACTCTTCTGCATAGTGTCAGTCAGGTATTTCTTTTTATATTTGATGTATTAAATGATTAAACTAAAATAAGTTTGTATAATATAGTTATGTTTGATATCTTGAATGGTTGCCCGAATAGGGGAGTGAATTCCAACAGCCACTATTTATGCTAATTTACACATTACCGCCGTGCCGAAAAAGGTCCGTAGAAGTTACGATAGTTTTCATATATTCGGCTTATAAGAATCGAAATAATCTATGTCTTGAAGTGCTTTATCGAAATTGAAGCATTTCCCGTCGTTAATGTGCCTGTGTAATAATTCACTCGGGCTTCACCCTCGTGAATTATTCCGCCAGGCACATCACCTCCAGGGAATGCTTCAATTTCGATAAAGCACTCCAAACCATAGGTTATTTCTTAAACATTGTTTAATGAAAAAAATAAATATGTCATGGGGGTCAAGATCACTGTTTCTATAAATAAATTTAGAAAAATACCTTTGTTTTTGTTTTTAATTTGTTTTAAACAAACAAAATGGTGGGGCCAAGGTCACTGTTACTAAAATAGATTTTTGTTAATTTTAAAATCCTATTTCAGTATTACAATCATTGTCAAACTGCCATGGGGGAGACACATGTTTTTGTGCCAAAAAGTGATAAAAACATCCATCTAGTGCTAGTCTGTTTTCTTTTATAAAGTTCTTTTTTTCCTTTCGAGACGATTTAAACGTACTAATACTTGACATTTCTTACAAGATTTTGTAATGACCTTTTTACTGGACCGCGGACAGGTTCACGTTCGGCCTCCGACTACAGGTCATGTGTTGGCGGATATCTGATGTGAGGTTGGACATCGGAGGAGGGACAAATCGAAGAGGTGTTCTCAAAATGATCCATTTATATTATGTAAAGCCAATAAACAAAATTAAGTGTTTCTGCTATTTATAACAAATATGTTTTTTAGTAATTGTAAAAATAAACATCACGGTAGATTCATGTATGACGTTAAGTTTGTCTAATTGCCACAGTAGCAAAACTATTCATTGCGATTCGGAATATGCATGCATTAATGATTCCTAGTTCGCGTAAGAGTTTTGGCATTTTTTCCTCAGAAAGCGACTATACATGTATATGTCATGGTTTGCACTAATAATTTCTACTATTGATTTCTTTCTTCATTTTCATCCTGATCTTCATCTAATGACTCAGAAAGCTGGGCCGCATTCTGGTCTCTGATGTCAACCTGACCATCAGCCCTGGCACTTGCTTGATTTTTCTGTCGAACAGGAACCAATACATGGCCTACAACTGTCAGCACTACGTGCTTGGTTGTGCTAGCGTACCGGAGCCACTGCATGCCCTGCACCTGTTACCACGTTAATATGTGATATCACCTATTACAAAAGGTTGTATCAACTTTTAAAATGGATGACATATAATAAGTCTAAAAATTAGATTTTGACGAACCTGATAAGTAATATCAAGTAGGTGATGTCACCCTTTCGAATAGGTGA
This sequence comes from Saxidomus purpurata, assembly GCA_022818135.1. NCBI lineage: Eukaryota > Metazoa > Mollusca > Bivalvia > Venerida > Veneridae > Saxidomus > Saxidomus purpurata. The sequence goes on along the minus strand of JAFMSR010000002.1, from coordinate 8,560,157 downwards.
TCTATCGAGCACTGTTTTATTATTTGATGCACTCTTGTGATAGCAAATGGGCGATATTACCCATTCGAATTGGTACTATCGCCTATTTGTATTGATGCTATCAACTTTCATAATTGGTGAAATCCCTTATTTGAATGGGTCATATCACCTAAAACGTATGAATGTACTGGCTGATCCTTTGATTGAACATTTTTTTATATGTGATAGCATCTTTTCCCTTTGAAAAGTTAATATCAAGGCAATGCGTGATATCACCATGATTTCGAAAAGGTGATACCAACATTTTAAATAGATAATATCACCAGATATAATAGGTTAAATTCCGCATTCCCTTTAAAAAGGTGATATCACCTATTTGAATACGTGATATCACTCGTTCGAATAGGCGATGTCACCTATTCGAATGGTTGATGAAAACAAGTTATATCACAAAGTGCATAAAATAGTAAAACGATGCTTCATAGATATCACATATTGGAATATAGTAGCTCAAATATCAGCTTTGAATAGGTGCTATCATCAATAGGTGATACCATGTGGTCACAGAGGTAATTAGTGATTTCACGTATTCGAATAGTGGTGCTACTGACTGACAATTAGACAAACTATGCTGCAGAAAATTAAAACATTTATTTTACGTTACGTCCCACGTGCACATGAATCTTTTGTTTTGTATCTTTACAATTACAGGAAAATATTTGTAATTAATTACAGAAACAGTTGGCCTTACATATTAATATAAATGTATCATTTTGAGAACACCCCTTCGTTTTGTCAGTCCTCCGATGTCCAACCTCACATCAGGTATCCGTCAACACATGTCTAGTAAGAGTGTGCGCAAATTGAATAAATCACAAAATCACTCATTATTAATATTAACATTTAAGTAAAATCACAAAACAAAACATGCTATTTTAGTCTCTTGCTGGAATTGTCAGTCACCATTTTAGAAATTTACGGAAGCCAGACATTAAAAAGATACGCAAAGTAGACAAAAATCGACTAATACACTGCTTGTGCTTTCTTACCATCGGACTCTTATCTAGTGATGTTATCATCGCAAGGATGGTGGGACCTGCATCCGGACTGGTATTTGGACATTAAATTGTTCTTTTCTTAGTACGTGCACAGTCTGGGTTTTATCATTTTTTGCATTAATTTTGTAAATGTTGATGTTAAAGATATTGGTCTGTATGAAGCTGGGTCATTTTTGTCTTTATTAGGTTTTAGTAATGATATGATTACTGCGTGGTTCCAACTTTCTTGCGTGGTGACTTCTACCCATGATTGATAAAAAATTTGAAGTAAAGTATTTCTGCTTTCCTGTGGTAATTTTTTGAGTATTTTGTAATGTATAAGGTCTTCTCCCGGTGCACCGTCCTTGCAAGTCGGCAAAGCCTTTTTAAATCCGAAAAGTGTGAATTCTTGGTTATACTCTTGAGAATTTTCATTGTTTCTTACATTAATATGTTCATCTACTGCTTTATTTATTATTCTTTTTGTTAATAAAAATCTCTAGTATATCCTTAATTACTGCTAGCTGCGGCATATTGTTTTACCAATGCGTTGGCTTTTTCTTTTGGTTCTGTAATAATCTGTTGACCTATCTTAAAGACTGGGTTGCTTTTCGGCACACTGCTTTTAACTCTTTATGTTCTTGCTCGGGCCATCTTAAATAGAATAAGTGTTATGGGAGTTTTTTCCGTTTTATGAATTTTGCGTCTAATCTCTCTGCGTCGTATGGCTTCGTGGCATTCCTGTGTACACCATACTTTTTTGTCTCTGGTTTTGATAATTTTTGGTTTTGATACGAACTAACAAAGATGTTTGTTTAAGTACTTAGAGCAAATATTAATCAAACTTATAGGAACATAAGGGAAATTATTATTTTCTACCTTACTTTTGAAGAGCTATACACAGAAAAAAAAACAAATTTATAAAATATATTGTTGAAAAATTATATAAACATTTTAATATACTCAATATATCATAAAATTAGCCACTCAAGACAAAATATACTGCTAATACTATACTTTCTCATCTGAGAATACAAACTCAGAGACATTACATCCCCAAATGATTAGATATTTGTAACTTATTTTCAATACTATAATGCACATATTTGTCTGATGAATTACAATAATTCTATCTGCCGTGATTGATTAACAACCTAGAGTCAATTATACAGCCATAGTTTACTGCGGCAGAAGCGCCGCCACTGCGCAGACAATGCAACCCAAAATCTTTCTTATTTTCAGTCGGAGTTGATTTCCGACGGTCCGGTATGTACTTTATAATCCATATGGGTCCCCTACGGCTTTCCATAGGTACACTTTATTCTATCAAAACCAGGTTTACATTATGTCATACGTGCTATCTATCCGTAGTTCACGTGTATTAGTTGTAATGCCATTTGGGGCAGAAAAGGTAGCAAACAAGCGATGCAAAACGACTGAAACACGCAAGTTTCAGTGGTTTTCGCATCTTGCGATGCCACAGTGTACAAACTCCGGCATTAACAGCAGTTCCGGCGTTGACAGCAGCTCCAAATTCCAATATGCGATTTTACACAGGGTAGGTATTTGTGAATGTTGTTGCCTTTTCTGTTGTCTTTGTGAGTAACGGCCAGTATGTATTGTTTCAGCATAGATAAGAAATCAGCACGTGAAATTATGTCTAAACAGGCACCGCCAATGAGGAGAAAATCCTCGGTAAATACAAAAGTTTTGCCGAAAATGGAGTGTTTTCGCATTCGGCATTAATTATACAAAGTCAAACTTGTGCTAACGGTCACCTGTTACTAGCGGTCACCTGCGGACAACGGCCAGTCTGAATTCCCCCCGTCCAAATTTGCTCTAAAACAGACCGGGAATAGCGGTCACCTGCCGTCCACGGTCAGCGGCCAGTGAAAAAGCATCCCGTCATCAGATCCGTGATGCGAACAACGGCCACTGAAATATTTGCAGCCGGCGAACTGCCAAAAATCGGCTCTTTTAATTGCTTGATTGTTCATTTGATGCAGAACATCTTTGCACTTTGGAGTCGCAGTTTTCATTGTTTGTGCAACTAAATAATAATCGTTTATTTCAGCTTATTAATGCATTCATGTTTAGTGAATTTTGTGTTTGATTTATTACAATTAAACTGAAAAACACACACTTTAATCTCGTAACTTAGCCGTTATGTTTTTATTCACAATTGGCAGTTAAATCAAACAAAGGCAAAGGGGCGTAATCCACGCTAATTAAATGATCGTTCTCTGTTTTGAAAAAGTGATCAGCGTCTGCCCACACCTTTCCCTTTACCGGCCGTTGTTCACAAGTTTGACTGGCACACGAATCTGGCTAACGGGATTGGCAATTCCTTTTCGTAACGATTATAGGTGAAAGCAACTCCCGTCAATTTTTATGTTAACGGAAGCAGCAGTGTCAAAAAATGCGAAAACCACTGAAAATTGCGTGAACGGCTGAAAAACGGAATTTTGTGGTTTTCGCATTTTTCGACACTGCTGTTTCCGTATACATAAAATTGACGGGAGCTGTTTAACCTATAATCGTTACGAAAAGGAATTACCAATCCCGTTAGCCAGATTCGTGTGCCTTGTCAACTTTAAACGCCTGTATCTCTTTTGAAACGACATATTACAAGGTGACACTTTACAGACTTATAGATAAATGTTTGAAGTTTGTCCCCGTTTATTCATTTTGTTTCATGTCTGAATATTAACACTCATAATTAATGCCGAATGCGAAAACACTCGATTTTCGACAAAACTTTCGTATTTATCGAGAATTTTCTCCTCATTGGCGGTGCCTGTTTGGACATATTTCACGTGCTGATTCCTTGATCTATGCTGAAATAATATATACTGGCCGTTACTCACAAAGACAACAGAAAAGGCAACAACATTCACAAATACCTACTCTGCGTAAAAACGCGCATTTCAATTTGGAGCTGCTGTCAACGCCGGAACTGCTGTTAATGCCGGAGTTTGTACACTTTCGATACTGCTGTTTCCGTTAACATAATAATTGATCGTAGCTGCTTTCACCTTTAATCATTAGTTTTTTTTAACGAAATATTACAAGGTAACACTTGGCAGACTTATTAAGAATTGGTTGAAGTTTGTCACCGGTTATTCTTTTATTTTCATGTCTGAATACATGTATTAACACTTATAGTTAATGCGGAATGCGAAAACACTCGATATTGTGCTTATAAAAGTTTCCTGAGCATAATCCCATGCTCAGCACGAAATCATGCTCCAGTAATATGAAGCAAAGTCAAGTTGTTTATTTTTACAAAGTCGGGTTTAAAATAAAGATACATAAGCTCAAGTAAAATGCATTTGATTATTATTATGGAATTTGATTTTTAAAAAGATTTTGAGCATGATTTCGTGTTGAGCATTAGATTGTGCTCAAGACACTTTATAAGCACGTGGACAGTTCTTTAACTAAGTAAGAATCTCATAAAAGCTAAACAAAGAGGTCTGTAGAGTACAGGTGAAGATTGCACACCAATAACTGATGTAATGAGTTATGCGAGAATCTTACTGAGAAAGGAGTTCTTGTTCTTTTTTAACACGGCTTAAAGGCTTTTATAAACACTGTTGTATTGAACAACCAGGTTCTTATTGTTAAACCTGCGGTATTTTTCTTAATATCCAATACGCAATGAATGATGATAAACACAACGCAAACGTATAACTTTTATTTGCAAGTAATTGTTTTCATTAGCATCAGATATTTTTTAGAAAATATATACATTTGGTCCCAATATCAAACTCTGAATATCAAATCAAAGTACATATAAGGCAAACCTATGACATCTCATCACTAAAGTTGCTTTCTGCTGTATCACGTGAAGAGGTTATTGCAAACCTGACCTATTAGACTGAAACCTAGTCAACAGCATTCACAATGTGACCATAAAGTTATTGAATGAAGTGATTTAGTACATTATGACTTTTGTATTTGAGCCCAAATAACCCTGCTTTACTCATTTAGTAATGTAAATAAAGGTTTACAGACTGACTTAATTTCATAACATGTGAGATAATGTTTTTCCCGTAGTATTCACATTGTAAAAATATTTTGTGAAAAATTCTTCATGTTTTTTCAATATTTTGACACACTGTATATTCTTATTCTTATTCTTATTCTTATTCTATTATTATTATTATTATTATTATTATTATTATTATTACATCTTTCTATCAAATAAAGTAAAAGACAGACTGAATATAAATTGTTTAAAGTTTAAAAGGGCATTTTTATAACTATGTTTGTTGAGAAATAAATTACATAATGTTGTCCAAAGGATGGGAGAAATTGCAAAATTATGAAAGAACACCTAGCTAGTTGATTGACAAACCGTAAATTAAAAATTAAACATTATGACAATCATAAGAATTAAATATGTTCTATGTTGAAAAAAGACAAATATATTGAAACAATTTTCACACACTTTTTTTAACGAAGATGTTTCATGTATCCAATAATTTTTTATGAGTCGTTCTTTATTCATTTTGGTAAAAATACAACTTTTCTGGGAAATATGGATAACTTGTTTGTAGCTTCAGCTGGGGACGACTAACAATTTTACATTCGAAAATGACAATATGAACTGCAACTGGATAACGTGTTTGTAGCTTCAACTGGAGACGACAACTATTTTACATTCGATAATGATGCTGTCAACTGTAACTGGATAATGTGTTTGTAGCTTCAACTGGGGACGACTACTATTTTACATTCGAAAATGACGATATAAACTGTAACTGGATAAGTGTTTGTAGCTTCAACTGGGGACGACAACTATTTTACATTCGATAATGATGCTGTCAACTGTAACTGGATAACGTGTTTGTAGCTTCAACTTGAGACGACTACTATTATACATTTGATAATGACGATATAAACTGACACTGGATAACGTGTTTGTAGCTTCAACTGGGGACGACTTCTATTTTACATTCGAAAATGACGATATAAACTGTAACTGGATAACGTGTTTGTAGCTTCAGCTGGGGACGACTACTATTTTACATTCGATAATGATGCTGTCAACTGTAACTGCATAACGTGTTTGTAGCTTCAACTGGAGACGACTACTATTATACATCTGATAATGACGATATAAACTGAAACTTGATAACGTGTTTGTGACTTCAACTGGGGACGACTTCTATTATACATTTGATAATGACGATATCATCTGTAACTGGATAACCTGTTTGTAGCTTCAACTGGAGACGACTACTATTATACATGCGATAATGACGCTGTCAATTGAAACTGGATAACGTGTTTGAAGCTTCAACCGGGGACGACTACTATTTTGCATTCGAAAATGACGATATAAACTGTAACTGGAAAACTTGTTTGTAGCTTCAAGTGGAGACGACTACTATTTTACATTCGATAATGACAATATAGACTGAAACTGGAAAAGGTGTTTGTAGATACAGCTGAGGACGACGTCTATTTTACATTCGATAATGACGATATAAACTGCATCTTCAACTAGACAAATTGTGTATAGCTTCAACTGGGGACTACCTCTATTTCACATTCAATTTTGACGGTATCAGCTGGAACTGTTAAACGTGTTTTACTACTATTAAACAATCGATAATAACAATATGAATTGAAACAGTTTCTTCAACTGGCTACGACTATATCCCTACATTCGACTATGACTTGAAACTTGAAAATAAACTTTATTTGGATAATGTATGTAGCTTAAACTACGGACGACTACTACTTTACATTCGGTATGCACAGTTATATAAACCGGAAATGGATAATGTGGTTGTGGCTTCAGTTTCGGACTTCTGTCATTTTGACATTTGATAACGACGTAATCATTTCACATTGGGTATAATGTGTTTATTCCCGTATTATTATTATTATATTTTATTATTATTATTATTATTACTATTGAAATTTTTGTTGTTGTTATTATAATTTCTTTACTATAATATTGATTCTTATGACTTTCGTCAAAGAACATTAAAAATTTATATGCATCTGGATAAAAAGCTTGCGGTTTTGTTTTTGTTAAATAAACTGAAATCAGGAATTCCGTAAGCCATGGAATCCCAGGATTTTCAATTAAAATGCAATGTCCATGTTTTTTTTAATTCTAGGATTCCAGTATTGTTCTGTAGAAAATATTAATATCAGACAGAGTTTCATTGCGATGTTAATTTCGTAGAAATCCACGAAAATTGGAGTCCCATGAAAATTAATTTACAATTTCTTGCATGAAACAAACGATCATAAAATGACGTCAATAATGTTCCTTTTCAGTATAGTATATTGTATTAAGTAAGATGTAGTCGGCAGTAACACAGGACGATCTTTTTCGTATGTCATCACTAAAACACACTTGCGAGTATAATGGTATAAAATTGAAACATGATAAAGAGAAGAATTAACACTTGCGACTTGTGTTCAAATAATTACAAAAACCGTCTGACGGATAACGCAATCAAACCTCGTGTTGTGGAATGTTTACACAGAAAAAAAGAGTAGACATTTTTGTATCAAATTTAAGCTGCTATAAATCAATTTGATATTGATCAACTAGAAACAAGTAGCACAGGATGACTCTCGACAATGATTGAAAAATGATAAATCCTTCTGACTCACTTTACAAGACCTACAAAGAGAAGCCTGGATACTGAGTAATGGGACACGCATTGACAATATTTTTTCTATGAACAAAAATAATTATCTGAATGAACAAACACCTGGACTTTTTGGTTTAAAGATTTATTTTCTGGAAGAACAATAGATGGCATATAAAGTTAAAAGATTACTTTTTAAGTGAAAAATATAGCAAGCAAAACTTAAATCCACCTAGAGGAGTTCAAGTGCCATGTGAACACCCGCTTCATCAACCGATATTTGAATAATCTATAGGAGCTGCAATCAAAGATAAATTTTTCAGTATTAACTTTGATGATAACATGTTTTTTTTTTTGTTGTTGTCATTTTTTGTCTATTAATCCAGCATGGGCATATAAAGTTTGTTTTTATCTTTATGAAGCTTAGCTACATGTACTTGTTAATATTTAACTATTAAGTTTATAGAAACCATTTGTAATCCAATTACCCGTGTATAGTGTCTGTATGCAAATTGCACACATGTTCTTATACATGTATTAATGTTAGACTATCATAAGGTTCTATTCTGTTCTGTAGAATTATTTCATTCGAACAATTTAAGCATACTAGTACTTGAAGACGCAAGATGTAGTCAGGGATAATTTGTAGTTTCTTTTTCGCCGTTTCGGGTAACAAAAATGCAGCTAGACTTTGATTACAAACTTAACTTTAGGTCACGTTGTGAAGAGATATTTAGGGCGGTTGTGAAGCTGTCTTTAACAAAACAAAATACCCTGTTGTGCTTGACAAGGCAAAAGTTGAAGATTTTGTGTTAGGTCGCATTTACATACAACCATTTTCATTTTTTGTCAAAAAAAATATTAATGTCATCGTTAAAAACAATGTGGTGTACTCTTGACAAGGTTCCCTCTATTTCTTGATTTATTTTCAAAGCAATTCTTGTCAGATCTTGTATGATAAAAACTCTTGTTCAAATCATAAATTCTACTTGTTTATAGATATACGTAGCATCACATGCATTGTATAGATACATTAATTTGACAATTCTTAAGTGATTTCGTAATCGCCTTTTTACTGGGCCACGGACAGGTGTATTTCGTTTCGGCCTCGGACTTAAGGTCAATGAGAGTGTGCGTAGTCAAAACACGAGTCAATGGCGAAATCACTAATTATCAATTTATCAACATTTTAGTAATATCACAAAACAAAACATCCCGTTTTCATTCACTTCACAGAAAATGTATCTTGCTGGAATTGTCAATCACCATCAAAGAAATTTACAGAAGTCAGACATTAAAAAATACGCAAAGAAGTCCAAAATTGATAAATGCACTACAATAACTGTTAATCTGATTAGATATTTAACACATACATGTATAGAGAGTGAAATACATTCCCATTTAGCATATTTATACCAGAAACATATTCTCTGTGTAAAAGAGTGTCTGTATAAGTCAACAAGTGCACCGCTTCTACACACACTACATTTAACACTTTTCTTATGACTTGATATTGAGTTTGTTTAAACAGCAGTTTGTTGCTGTTCGAATTATTTGAATGTTTCACGCCTATAACTTTTACCATATAAACCAAGAAGCCATTCTCTGTAAAAAGATAGTATATATTATATTAATAATATGTTCAAAGTTGAAACGGAAATTGGTTGAATATTAAGACATAAACTCTTATTAACACTTCAAAATGTTTTCACTTTGTTGACAACTGAATGATATTATCTTGCAAATAGCATACATGTGTATTGCTGCTGAACGTGACAGTTAATGTTGTGCATAGTAGTAATCATTTGTCGGGGCTGCTACAAACTCTTCATCCAGCTCATTCCTTATTTCAGTGAACGTTGGTCGAGATTTTGGAGCTGCTGACCATGCTCTCGTCATCACCTTATACCACCTGTAAAAAAAATTTAATTTAAAAAATGCAAGAATTAACGACCATTGTTTGCAACCTGTGGTTAACATAGTGCCTTTAGAAGTCTGTCTAAAACAAACGACCGAATTTATAAATAAATTATAATAATTTATTGAAAATGGTTTCCAATCAATTTCCGAAACAAGAGGGCCATGCTGGCTGTATATCGCTCACCTTAGTACCACTGCCCTTCAAACCAAGGTCAAAATGTCCAACACACCACGCAAATATGCAGATATGAACTCATAAATTGCTACGTACCAAAGTTTATTAATAATATGCCGATCAAAGTTTTGCCAAAGAACTGTTTTTGACAGTGATTCTAGTTTTAGATCAATGAAGTCTAACTAAAACATGTGACATACTTAGTCATGGTTGATTTTGACCCTGGGGGCATGATTTGAACAAACTTTGTTGATGACCACTATGCAAAATACATACAAAATATTTAAGATATTTTGATATTGCAGATTTTAACAGAAGATTTAAATATATGAAACCCGTAGGTTAAAGCACATTTTGACCCTAGGAGCATAATTTGAACAAAACGGGTAAAGATCCCCTAGATAATGCTAAACATTTGGAACTTGCGGTGTAAGACACGACTATTTTGTTTTATTGTTTATCAGTTTTGACATGAGGAGCACGATTTAAACAAATTAGTAGAATATCACTTTAGAGAGAACCACTAGGCAATGCTACAAACCAAATATCTAAGCTCTGTGCTTAATATTTTTTTTTAATTTCCTTAAATAAAGTGACCCTTGGGCGTGGTCAATTTTGATGAACAAACGTGAGAGGAGATGAGTAGACAATGCTACATACACAATATCTAATATATGGTCCTTGCATATTTTGACAAGAAGATTTTAAAAGTTTCTAATATCAATACATATGTTACTCCTAGGGTGGGGTCAATTTAGACCTCAGGGGCATAATTTGAACAAATTTGGTAATGCTCTACTATACAATGCTGCATACCAACTATCTAAGTTCTGGAACTTACGGTTTCAGACAAGAATATGTTTTTTGAGATTTCCTCATATAACTCTATGCAAAACAAGTGAAAACACGGACGGGGCCTATTTTTAACCCAGGGGCCAGAACACACTTCATAGAGGATCACTAGACGATAATGTATATCAAATATCTACGCTATGGGCCTTGTAGTTTTAGAGAGGAATATTTCAAAGGTTTTTATCTCCATGATGACCAACTTGGACTATTTGTACGAAATTAATATAATAGAGCTTAATGCTAGGATATTACTGGCCTAGTTCGATGATACAATGTATTCCATTTGGTATGTAAGAGGAGATTCATTTGAAGCAATTGTGGACGAGGACGGACACAGACATCCATCGATCATTAAAGTTAAGGTGAGTTAAAACCGATTGACTCAAGAATCCTCATACTTTGTAGGCTTGTTAGTAACAACTTTTAGATGCATCTTACAGATTATGTTGAAGAAGGAATGATCAAAGGATTATCAAACTAAGTAGACTTTTAAATCATTATAAGAAGATGACATCTGTCGATTTTTAGGTCAGTACGTCAAAGGTGAAAGTCGGAATTATCTAAATTACCAAATGGTTTCGATCAAAAACTGAAGAAATATTGAACCCAAGATGATGATCTTTCTCAATTTTAGTTGTCAATAGATAAGGTCATTATTTAGTATATTTACATATAAATTAGCCGAAGTATTATGAATACATATATGTAACTTACTTGTCATCACATTGCTCTGGTTTCGGTAGTCGGTACCCACTTTTCAGTCTTGGTGGAAGATCTCTTCCTCTGATATCATTGTATGGACTGTCACCTATGAATACGAAAATAAGACTTTATAGGACAAATATGATGCAGTGACATCCGTAAATTACTTTATTTCATACTGAACACTTAATTTCAAACTATCTGCTATATGTACCAATACCGTGCCGTTTCAGTGTTTGCTTTACACACAGGTAGTAAAGACGTCGAGTCACATTCTGTAGTTAGCTCCGCCCAAATCGATACCTTTATCGTACACACTGACACTATACTGACAGTATAAGCTAACACATCTTCAAGCTACAACTGCGACATTATTTGATTTTTTATGAATCTAGTGCTTATGTATTGTTTTTGGATAAAATTGGTTTATTTTAAACCCCGAAAGTTTATTTCATAAAACAACTTGTATTCAATTTTTACAAACAGAAACCGAACTGTATTGCGTGTTCTACTATCAACACGAAACAAAGATTTTATACTTTTCGTAATAAAAGTCTATATGATAAAATGATGATGGAGAAAAATAAATGTGTCGTCGGCTAACTCGGGCTAAGTATCTGAAACGTTTGCTGAGCTAAGAAGACACGGTTGTAAAGAGTCTCACTTATACGACAAACTATTTACAAACATGATTCCAAGAACTTTTCTTGCAGGATGTTTAGAATGAACTGTTTTAGGACATTTTATATTCTTGAATCACTGTTGAACCTGCAGAGAATATAGCACCCTTAATCATCTTTACTTTATATTTTTTCATACGGGAAATCCTTTCTAAAAGCGTGATTAGAAATGTATGATACATGTATTTATAACTGTTGTTTTGTTGCATCATCGCCGATTGTATTTTACGAGAAAACAGAAATTCACCTTCGTAAAATTTATAAAAAGAAGTCTAGATCATTGAGTGACCACTCTTTAAACTTCTGGTAAATTATATACATTATACATGCGCTCTGCGTGTAAATATTTGTGCACAGTATATATAGCAAACTCCCGTGTACCATCTAAGATTCAGGTAAATGTATCGCTGTACAAACTTGCGAAAAAGTCAAATCGTATGTCGATGAAATGAACACGAACTGAAAACATCAAAACTTGGCTCGATTGTACAGTAATCGTTACCAATTAAGTGAACGAAACTACTTATAAAACAAAGTAACTTTCGTTTGTACTGGCGATAGGTCAACTGTAGTCCTAGAAAAAAGACCTCGCATTTATTATCTTTAGTTTTCACTTTTATGATATTTTACTTTTATATTCATTGAGGAAAGTCATGCTAACAAAGATGTAAAAAATAAACACCAAAAAGTTTAAAAAATACAAATCATGAAGAAACAAACATTATGTCTAGATAGTTGGACTACCGGTAGAGGTTAACGCTCTACATTTTTGTGACATGTGCGTTGTTACATTTCTTGCTTTTACAGATTTCAGAGCATCGACAGTAACATTTTAGCACTCTTGTAAGTCAAATACAGTACGTGCAAAGCATGCGCGGTTGTAACAAGATATCAGTATAGCCGTATTTTATAATGCATAATATTAAAGTATTGCGACCGGATCCTTTATAGAAAGAGCGAAATAGAATGTATATTTACAATATTTTTATTCATTCTACTGCGACATAATTATATTTACACTAAATTTATGTAAGTGAAATGACACTTGTACCGGATTTACACGTACATGTTGTATGCGTATATTCCCTTCTTTGATGGGACTCTAGCACACAAGCAAGATGTACGCAACCACACACTAAAAACTATTGAATGCCGTAAACAATATGACGGATTTATATTTTTTCTCACTACACTTTATCTGATAGCTCTCCGTATGTGTAAAATGTAGCTCCGCCTACAGACGCTTTAGTCATTCACTACCTGTATTCAATCGATACGCAACAAACACTGAAACGGCGCGCTATTATGAAATCTGCAGTATGCTATAAAAATATCTTTTGATAAGAATTTATACATAGTATACGCACCAACATTCAGGAGAAACTGTTTTGTTACTTAACTATTTATGTGCAGCTATGTTGCGTTTTATGTATATGTGTATCTTTTGACAGACAAAATACACCATATCAGAAGAGAAGGACGTTTCATTTCATATGCTATCTTTCTTATTTGTCTTAAAGCAGTTATAAGCAAATCTCACCGAAGGAGAAGATTTCCCACAACACGATACCATACGACCAAACATCGCTTTTCTCTGTTGCCCCAGATGTTGATTTTAAGCACTCTGGTGCCATCCATTTTATTGGAATGCGCTCCTGACATTTGAAAAAATAAATTTACGAAATATAAATAGTTAACGCATTTTAAGGTCAGGATATTTACATTACGAATTATTTCTGAGTAGCACTATTTCATATTTGATAACATCTAAAAACATTGGCAATCAGCACCATCTAAGGTCAAAACTTTCAATAAATAGTAAGTGTAAGCAATGGAAGATTCAAGCTAGCTTCTGCTGGATATCTCCTGTATTTTTGAATGACTTGAATAATCTGTCATTAAAATTATTGTATATTTTAAAGAATTTTTTATCCCGTGACATCGGGAATATAAATTCTAAGCTCTACTGGTCACCCATTATAGTTTTTGAAGCTAATCAATATATATAATACAGATCATATCATACCCTCTTCTCTGGAGCTCCATCTTTTTCATTGTGTTCAGGCTGTGGTCCAAAGCCAGCTATTTTCACTTCAAGATCACAATCGAGCAGTATGTTCCGAGCAGCAAGATGGCGATGCACTACCTAAATGTTGGTTTAAATTATAAGATTTGTGACGAATAAAGAAACAAACTGTCAATATTGAAAGAATGTTGATATACATTTTAGTCAAACATGCATATTAGTGAACGTGATCCTTGTTTATTAAAAGTGATATTTTAATTGGGCACCTAATAAAGAATAAATATGCATAATTGTGTAAGTTTGCATTGATATTTATTAAGACATTGTTACTATGATGCTGTAACCTTTTCAAATCATAGTCTATTTTTTATAACTATGAAATGAGATTAGGAACTATTGATTTGCACCGTCAAGGCACTATAGTATAAGGTCATAAGTTTCTTTAAAACAACAACAAAGAAATCTGAATCTTTCATTGTAATATACTGCCTTTAACGCATCAGCTTCATTATCAAAACAGACCATCGTTTACCCATAGTTACATGTTGTAATTAGATATTCACAGTCGAAGAGCAATTGACCTAAATCTGCTCATGTTGATGACTGGGAACTAGTGTCAACTCAAAATACACTGTAACATTGACTGACATTATTTTTGTTTTTATCTATTAAAGTGATAATAACCTTCAATGGGACCATTATAATTTAATTTAATAGAACACATTCATCGATGGCTTATTATTATTTAAGAACAATTATTTTGATAATTATAGCTAAAGAACATAAATGTATAGTATGAAGTACATAGTTGAAAAATAATATTTTTGGCCAAGTCAAAAAATGATTTTCCATTACTTTTGTATAATAATGTTTTGTTCAACATCCACTAATGTTGAATGGTATAGCACACTTTTTAGTTCTTCTAATTTTCTAAGCATGTTTCATATTTTTTATAACTTCTCTTGACTGATTTTTCTTTTCATTTTGAACAGTATTATAGCTATAAGTTATTAGCTGCAAAGTTTATATCGATCATCTAAGATAAGGACCATAACTGTCCTGACATTAACTTATCGTTGCCAAAGGCCTTGATTTTCTCATTTACTTTGACGCTAAATGCAATCTAACGCTTTGAAGGTCCATGTATCAAGATTTTTTGCCGCAGTAAGCTGTAAACATTTCTGAGTTTGACTACCGTTCTTAGAAATAATGCACCAGTCTATCGCCACATCTCTTTAGCGATAGGTTTGTCTTTTATACGTTTTATTAAATGTAAGTTTCTCTACTAAGACGAAGAAAGGGAACATGTGCATCATTCAAAGAAAAATGTCCACTGTATTTGCTGGTATATCAAAATTGTTAAAGCATAAAAGGGGCTTATGAAATTAGAATTTCACCTTTTTGGTCGCAAGATGTTCCATGCCACGTGCTACACCACGACCAAATCGATACAATTTCTCCTGAGTATCAAGTGTCACACTGTCCTTCAAAGTTTCAACAAAGTCGCGGAGAGATCCATTGGAACAGTATTCGTAGATAATGAATGGTCCGACTATATGCAAATATGGTTTATAACATAAGACATTTTATTGAAACATGATCATGAAATGACGGGAATAATTTCTGCAAGTTTGTTATATCTAAATGTCTATATATTACTACATAATATACATGTGTGGAACGACACGAGAGGACTAGCCTGAAAGGGAAGCAATTAATGCGGATTTAGCCATGTAAAAATGTTCCTGATTAATTTAGTGCATTACCATGAACATTTAAACGGGTATGGTCATGTAAATGCCCCTGGTAACAAAAATAGCAATCAAACATGACACCATGACCACTATTAGAAGATGTTTGGTGTCTAAGTTAGATTTGGCGTTAATTTTTGTTACTTACACATATAAGTTTCTGTCAAATATTTCAAGTAAAACAGAAATAGCGTAGTTAATTTGAAAATGTGCTATTTTAAACTTATTTTAAGGCTGAATGTCTGAAGATTTGAGATTTTTGGGCCGCTTCTTTTTTTAGATTAGACCAATACAGTCCCTCGTCTTTTTATTTCAACATTTTTGTAAGTTTTGAAAAAGGCTTGCATTGGTAACATCTGTTATATGTTATCATCATTTTCTAGCAATGTGTTAAACGTCTATGACAGAAGTGCTTGTAACAAATCAGTTCTGGAGGAAACAAGAGGAGAATTACATAATGTGATATTTCATAACATACTAAATGCAAATACTTGAATTATGAACTTGTTTCTTATGCATGTTTTATGGCATTATTTTTCATAAACATAGTTGGATTCTTAGGCGTTAAGAATTTATTAAAATGTGGCAAAATGTGGCATAGGTGTTTCCTAACTCGTCCGACAAGTAATATATGATTTTATGTAAGCAATGGAAGCATCCTTTTTAAATATAGCATTACACACAATATACCGTTAGTTCATGCTTACTATCAGTATCAGATACAACTGCACCGACGAAACGGATCACATTGATGTGCCTTGCTACTTCCGTCGAGCTGAAATTTATCTTTGCCTTCATCAAGAGTTCATCTTGTTTTGTGTAGTCTCCTAAAATAATGAAAAAAACAGAGACTTGAAGTTGTTAAATTAAAAACATATAATTTTTTGTCGCTCAACTTGGATGATCAATGGTGAAACAACTGCCTGTATATAGAAAGTGACCTTTTAAGAAGCAAATGTTTTTTCATACTCGAACAAAAAGTAGTTGGCAAATCTATAAACTTCAAACGAAAATACAAATATGAAATGACAATAATAATAATGATTTAACTTACTTTTTAAAGTTTTTGCAATCACAGTGGAATTGTTTGATCTTAGCGTTGCAATGTAAATGTCAGCAAAGTTGCCAGATTTATGTAAGTTATCAAAAACAACGTCATTACGACTCAACTGCCAATTGTCCAGATCTTTGAAGTCCATTTCTCCATACATGTATAGAGAGTCTGAATAGCCCTATATAATAACATGTAATGGTTAAACAATTTACAGTTAAACCTGTGTTTCTAGCCACCATGCAAACAAAGACCATCGTCGGAAAACAGAGCTTTATCAGGTCATATTAGTAAAAATATGTGAATGAAGCCTACCTATCAATCAAATACTGTTTCTCTACTACTTCCTGCGTATGGTTTTGGTTCACAGGTTTGTAAAGAATAGTATATTTTACTTTGTGATTAATATTTGTAACCAAAAATATTGCACATGATTATTTAGTTGGTTCTTTATTTCATTTTCGAATAAGGAATATGGAGCTATTCTCTTTTTTTACAAACAAATGAAAAGAGAATTATTTTTATTTTTGTTTTAAATATAGACATTCTGAAGTGTACTTTATCCTTTCCATTTTCAATATTTGTAAAAAAGGCATTTGCACCATGGGGATAAACCTCGCGCCTAATAAGTTCGAACAAGTATTATTTCTCTGTATCTTTCTTTTCGATTTGATGTTAGTAATGGACCTTTAAAAAGTGACAGGGTTCGTAAAGGGAATAGGATGCTGCTTGTATAAAGAAGTCATATTGAACTATTGCTTCATTCCTCCTTTTCTAAAATCTAAAAGATAAATGCTCTATCTTATTGTTGATAGTCCCGACCGACCGTGAGATTTCTCCCTAAGTTAACTCGACAAGACCCCAGTACGACTCTCATGCATACTGGTACCCAACATAGTTTGAAAAAGAAGGGATCTTTGCTTTACCTGACTGAATTACAAGTCAGTTTTGTCCAAAGATTATGATTACTCAGCAAAATTGTGTAAAAGTGCCAGTAACCAAAAGGTAGGTGTACTAGCTTGCAGACTATACATGCGGTGCCCGCGTACATTAGTGCTTGAACCACTTTACCTCCTGGTTCCTTATTTGGTGTTATTACGCAAAAGAAGAAAGCTTTTTGTCAAAGAATCGTGCAGTCAAAAGGAGCAAAAATGTTATTGAATTAAGTAAAGTTATTAATGTATAGTTTAATATTGATGACTTATTGAAAAGCTAACTAACAAAATTAGAAATATGAAGAGAAAAAAAAAACTTAACAGTAAAATATCCCTTTTTTCTAATGTTTTTTTTTATAGTTCCCAGTCTATGGGTTGTAATGTTTGTATTATTATTTACTTGGTTTCTAAACAAATTATTTAAAAAACGGAAAACAGTTTGTTACTTAATTTTTGTAGGGATCATATATACAAGATATGTGTATAAAATCCGTGGTTAAATGCTCCTTATTGCTTTTTTAGTTTCAAAAACGTCTCTAAACATGTCTAAATAGATAAACTACACTTTTTTGCAGGAAAAGTACATCCAATATAACGTTTAAAATCCGGATGTATTAAAAATACCCGGTATCGAAGCATATCAAGAATCGACAGAAGAACATACACAGATTTCACTGCCTGACTGATTGTTTAAAGACCACTGTTATAGGACCCCTTGATATAATGTAACATAATTAAGTTAAGCTAGATCCTTACCCTGTTGTCAAAATGATTTCCAAATCTTCCAGCAACTGACTTCCTGTATTTCACTGACATACTATGCAAACCACGTCTGACTGGTTGCATATGTCCCCGACGTAACAGAACAATGAATATCGCCAATAACAACCCGGTAATAACAAGAATGGCTGAAAATAAATGTGTAGGCAGATACATAATAAAGTGAACATGCAGAAAATAGTTTTTAATGACGGTAAGACTTCCGCTATTTTTCCTAATTATCATTACTATACGTTATAATATTTGAACTTCCTTTACGGATAGTCAGCCTTTCAAGCGTTTCATTTATTTTTCTACAAAAAACCCGCTATATGTGACCGCAATAATTTCTAATATCTTGAGAATGGGATTATTGAAGTAAAATCAAACAGAGATGTATACATTTATAAATATGACCGAAGGTGGTAATGTACCTACCAATGACAATCCCAGCAATAGCGCCTCCTGTAAGCGAACTCTCTAGTTTTTCTAAAATAAGTGAGGATAACGCATAAATTCAACGTTTATTTTGCAAATATATTATTTTGATTGTTCTGACGCAAACATAAAGAAAAAATATCATTTATCTATACATGTACATGTATATACATGTACATTTAGGACCTGTCATTAGGCTCATAAAATATATAATAAGGACATTGAAGTTTTTCATCAATTACGTGATATCTTTATTTGGGCTTTGTACTTTCAACGGAAGATTTTGTCAGTTCCTTCTATTACATGTGCTATTTTGTTTACAGGTATATGCATGTATTAGAAAAATTACCTGTTCTAAAAGAATAATCTGTTGTAGACAATTCTGTACCTTCATACCCCATGCTTAGTGAAACCTTATAATTATTGTCAGGATCTAGACCGACCAAATCCACGGAGGTTTCTTCATTGTATACATGTACCACTCGTACGGAACCATCAGGTGAAACAAGTAGGACCTGAATTGATGCACGTCCGTAACAAGAGGCTGTCTCCGGCAAGTCCCAAACTAAACGAACACCAGAAGCAAGATTTTTCTCTATACGGATATTTGTAGGACCGGAATCTAAAATAAAAATCATGGTATATCCTAAGTGCATAGTTTTGGAATATGTATTATTTTAGATTTGTATTTTAGTTGCAAAATATTTCCGCCGATGTCTGATTTTGTCTCCACGTTATATGTTATTTGTTTTATGACATGGTGTATGTCGATATATTGTACGCCGAGATTAATAATTGAAGCGGGTTATTTAATTATAAACATATACCACGTCAGAAGCCAAATAAGAATGTTATTACCCTTCCTTGCCTTTAACAGTTTCAGTGTATTTTATGCCCCTGCAATTCGACGAATGGTTGAAGGGCATAAATTGTTACTATTGTCCGTCTGTCCGTACGTCAGTGCAAAAGTTTCGTTTCCGAACAATAACTTTTCATTTGACTCAAATATCAAGCGTAGGTTTAGGGTGAAGTTACATTTAGGTTACAATGCCCCAGATGTTACGAGAAGTACGGCCCCTTTTCGACTTCAATTTCAACAAAATGTTGATTTCCGATCAACGATTTTTTAAAGATTGCATGAATTCGGTTCAGATTTTATGTGTTGGTTTATAATTAAATACAGGTAAAGTTCGATTTTGGTATCCATAATTATACCCCCGTTAAAACTTAAATTTCTTTAAATTTGTGGTTATGGATCATTTTTTCGTGAGAGGTTAGATGGATTTCAATCTTTGGAAGAGTTATAGAGATTTAATAGCTCCTTTTCACATTAAATTATGTTTTTCCTGTATGAGTTCGTTTCATCCAAATGTCCATAATGTGCATGATCATTTTGAGTTAATGAGTATTTATTTATATCAACAGCAAGAAATTTCATGTTTTCAGACAGCTAATGGTTATTTTTATGGACATTGAAAAGACAGTTGAAATAAAACTTAGAATAGAACAAATAAAATGCACACATCCGAGATAATATTATGCACCTTTGCAACCATAATTAAGAGATTAAATGCTAAATCGTTCTGATTGACAAAATTCTATTACGAGCAAACAACAGACTTCTGTGTCTGAAAGCACGTATCATTTTAATACCGTCATGTTGCCTCATTGCCGCTTAATGACGTCAGCAATCAGAAAGTGAATTCTTACTACTATTCCTAACGAACGTTAACACTCTGGGAATATTCAAATGGATATTACCTTCTTTGTCAGTCAGTATAAATTTCTTTTCATGGATCACTTACCTATCAAAACTGCTGGGAATTGCTTAAAGGGTTATAAACACATTTATTAATTCAAGGAATGTAAAAAGTGTCACAGATTATGCATATATAAGAATTTGAAACTATTTAAAACGATTCTTACATTCCTCCAACCCCTCCAAGTCTGACAATCTGCGAATCTGAAAAGTATAGAGAAATTCAAAAAATTAATTTTACTATACGTGCATGTTCAAAAATAAGTGACTACCCGCTTGCAATTACTTATGACGATGCTAATACATTTGTGTTTCATGAAAAAAAATGATCCAGGTCCAACCGTTTGCTTTTGTGTTCCGACTTAAGTCCGTGTTATATATCTATTTTCATCCACATTTAAATGATAATGACCTATCTCTCTGCATGTCTTTTTTGGAGGTGCAGTAACCTAAAATGGGTTATAATCTTTAAGGCTAAGCGACCGACCGTGACTTAAACTCTAGCACCACCCTTATAAAGCATGTAATTTTCGACACCAGCATCCACGCATACTTTGCTTTCCGGACGCAAAGGCAAACAGTTGTATAGCACTGTAGAGGAATATGAATAAATTAGTACATGGCCAAGATTTAAAAAGAGTTGAATTCCACTGATCGTTCCTTAGCAACTATCAGTGTCGTATTCCGTTCCATACTTAAGTTGTAAGTTTAGAATTATGATTTTGTAAAGAACAAATGTATACCAGTTTCTTGAATGTTTCAGGTCTTGTACAACCTGTGTACATAGTGTGCCTTAGGGTGTGCAATGTAATTGCTTATTGTTTGAATTTTTCACACTTCAGCTTGTAAAAAACAGTAAGCACCTATAACGACAATGAAAGAAAGACATTTTCCAAATTGAAAGATAGTAATGGTCGGCCTCAGTTTGTGTACTCTGTATTACTTCAATGCGACTTTTAATTTGTTCCGACCATGAATATAGTTATAATATCTCAATGAATTATTTACGTTCACGGTAAAGTTTTCGTAGAGCAAGGCCTGGTTGTACACCTCCACCAAAACCGAAGCAGACTTGTTCAAATCCTGTTTAGGAACCAGTAACCAGCAATTATCAATGTCAAGAACCTGTTCCCTGAGAAAGCACGTGTTCAAAACACAGACGCAGTTCGGATCATCTGAACAAGCGTTCGTTGCCTAAAAACATAAAACCCTTTCATTACTTTATAGAGCGTACGTACCTGAGCCAAAATACATGTATTCCATTTTTTTGATTAAGTTTATAGTGAAAATTTTATTACACATCAGTCAACAGTGAATGAAATAAAGCGTTTAACAATATTTTCAAATGAAAATCCTATGAGCGAACTCAAGTATTGACTTCTGTACTCACATTATTTTTGCTTGCATGGGAACTCCCCATCTTATGTACTATTGATTTGTTTCCAACATACAACTTGTATTCTATGCGGTGCACACCACTTCCTTCATCTGAGGCAGTAAACGTTAGTCTAAAACAAAAATAAAACAAAAACAAAATATTACAATTTACTTTTAATATAAAAGTCCCAGGATCACATTTACAAGTAGCTCTCATTTTATCAAGAAAGATGTCTTACTGACAGAAATGAACTTTATTTATACTAACAACATTCCTAGCTTTACTTTTTAAATCGATAAGCACGTATTAGAAACATAACGTAGTATTTTTTCAATGATATTGCAAAAAATAACAAAGGCTTTATGGCAACTCTTGTTTTTTGAAGAAACAACTTGTATACAAAAGAAAGGCACATGTCAACACTGATTCTTTCATTATCCTATCAATACATTCATGTTACTTTATCAGTAAATTCAAAAGGATCCTGGGACTTTTGCGTCAACAAAATTATTACTTAAATTTGACATACACACCTCTGCAGTTTATTTGTCACATGTTTGCATTACCCTGTTTTTATACAAGAAAAAATGAAATAAAACATCCTTAGTGTACATCTATAATAAGTATAAGTTACCTTGAGGTATATGTATGTGTTCCATTAGCAAAGTTTATTTTCAGTTTCTCTCCAGCTACTCTTGGTTTGGTATTATCTATATGAACCTCAGTATAGTCCGCAAGCTTGTTATTCATTATATCGGTGGCCCGTACCCAAAGTCTGATAAAGCTTCCGTCCTCCATGTTCTCTCGAACTTCAAAACGTTCAGACAATGGATGCGATTCCCAGCCTTCTGTGGGTTCCTGAGTTGTGCAATAGTCATATTTATTTCAGTAGGTTGATATACAATGTGGAAACAATAAACATTATGTCACAACAATATCAATATTTCTGAGGTAAATATCAAACAATTAAACTTGATTTTCCGGTAAGAAATTCAGTTATGAAAGGATTAGCTGTATGGTTAATACAATTCATATGATACACCTTTTTCATGTGCCATCCAAAATAAAGATCAACATGAAACAATTAACTTAACTGTAGCTTGCGAGCGTTCAGCTATCAGTATTATAAATTGCCTAGTACATTCGTGACCTAAATGTGCATTAGATATAGATAATAGCCAATTAAAATATTGGCAAGATATTGATAAGATAATGCAAGTGGCTGCTTAATAGGATGCTACAACTAGCACTGGTCCAACCGTACAGGAGTATACAGGACATGATAAAATGTTAGCATGCAACAAACTATAAATAAATACCTCTCTGTCGTCTGTAAAAATTCGTTTTGTTTCAAAATTCACTATTCCATTTTTATTTTGTATTGCCATAAGTTGCCTTCTTCCTTCATTATCGTCCAATGCAACATATCTTGATTTAGAAAAAGATAGTGAAACAATTATATACGCACAACGAGAAATACACAATGTATCAAAAAGATAGATTTATTTTACAATTATTTATATTCCAAAGTTAAGTGTGCTATGAACATTACCTCAAACAATCATTTTAGGTTAGAACACACAACAGTTCTGAGGTTGGCGCGATTTAGAAAGGTTACTTGCATATTCAGAAGTATCTGTTATTTTGTTAATAAAAATATGAAATATTATCGAAGCCATGGATATGAAAGTGTTTTGAAAGCAGATTGGACGTTTAGTAATTTAAACCATTACAACATGATTATCCAAAAGTAATAAACCTAAATTGCATCCGAAGAATTGACGTCCATTTCTTTGTGAACGCTATACAAATAGCCTTCGTTTTGTTTAAGAGTCTAAACAACATCCAAATAATTGACTCCTATTTCGTTGTAAATACCATATACAAATCAGGTTTATATGTGTTTGCCAAAGACTACTACCGTACAATATTTATTAAAGGTGGACTCACACGACTAGTGTATATCATCATGGAGTAACAATTAAACATTGCACCAATGTAAAAGACATAGATATCACTAGTATATACATATAATAAAACGCAAGTTCAGCTTATTGATATTTGTCTTACCTTTTACTATACGGAGTGAGTGAATTAAGGAAGACCAAATTAGGCCTTATAGTTTTATTTTATGTGTTGTAATAATAGCATAAAACACACAGTTTAAAAAATACAAAAGAATTAAAACATAATGGCAAATAAAACAAAATGATACAATTTGCAGTCGACTCATTTTAACTTCTAGTCGTCAGATTGTACTTTGAAATTGTAATTTACTCTAGTGTAAGCACTGCGTTTCATGCATAGACGCTTAAAACATTACACTATCAATACATAATGTAAATTAGGCGGGGATACAGCTATACAGATACTGGTATAAATAGGATATTTGCAAGCGCGCACATTTCCTTGTTTTATACAAGTTGCAGACTTACCCTGGTATGAATAAATTATTTCTTGGTAAAAGTATATTTAACAAATGATTAAACTCAAGCAATAGTCTCATATGTTAGAAATAATTGTATTTCATTAACCTAATATGTCTGTCAATAGTCCAGCTCACTTACTTTTTACTTCGAAGTATGCCATTGTCCTGTAGGTCTGCAAACTGGGTAGGATATGGCAAAACTTTTCCTAGCAGTTTTCCATCCTTATGTTCTTTGTTTACAAAATGGTTTGTCCAGTCCAAAACGATATGGGTTTTTGTACCTGGTTCGGAGGTTTGCCACATGTATCCAGTTTCGGGTATTGCACTGATCACGTGCATTCCGCCATCGCCCACTGTCATTTCCTCCAAATCCATAACTTGACGATGCAAAAATCCAGGCTTGGTTAAAGTTATTGTTGACTCATTATCGTAAAGTATCACTCTCCGAGCAATTTTAGAATTATTAGCTTTGTCGGCAGCTTGAAGCAGTATCGAAAACATGCCAGGTGTGCTAGGTGTAAATGTTGGAAAATCGATTAAGTCTGTCTGATTTGTCCAGAATGTGTCTATTGGTTTTAATGGTTCAAGTTCTGTCAGTTCTCCGTGTATGTTAGGCTTTAACTGAAACACCTCCATGTAGTAATAATCGATGCCAGACAGTTCATCCGACCATCCATCCCATGTAGGGCTAATTGGTTTCTGCAGATATATATTTATAACTATAATTTCTCTTCTTTACGCAAAGAACAGACAGCATGCGGTAGCCCTCGGGATAACTTGAAAGGCAGAACCGAAGCCGACGTTCGGGAAAAAAAGTTATACAAGGGGCTGGATAGAGCCTTTGAAAAGATGTTATTATTATGGTTTCCTCTGTTTGGATCTTCATGATCTACTATAATAAATGATTTTACAAAGCCCTGTTACGCAATTACAAGTATGCTCATTCGGTTGACACCCCCCCCCCCCCCCTACTCCAGCTTACGTCAAATCCCTGCCAAGCTTAAGCATGGTCTGACTGAGATACAATATAAGTTACAATAACATGTATCTGTTTCGTTCCATCATAGAAAATGTATGTGCATTTATCTCTATGGATGGATTTCAAAGTACATGTCATGAACAATCGTTTTTTTTTAACATGATGAACACTGAATTTCTCATGAAAACGGGTCTAATATTTTTAAAAAGCAAATGAAGACTCTGTCTTTCCTATTTAAATTACGTGTTATCGTAATTATTTTAAACAAATTTGGTATCTATTTGTATGTCTAATCTATATATGAGTAGTAAATGCTTACTCTTTATAAGTAGGGCCATGATTTCAAAAACTACTTGCAAAATTGCGAATCTGTATGTTTAAATATCATAAGATTATTTTTATTTAGCGTCAATTTCATTTAAGTTAAACCTTGCTTTGAATGTTTCAGTTCTCACCCTTGTAATGTCCTCTGCAATTGCAATTGGCTTTTCACCGGCCAAGCAGTTGACTGTGGCGTTTATCTCTGTGCAGTGCTTAGGAGCAATATAGTCGAACCTAAACTCTAACGTCTTTTCTACTCTTTTCCCTTTGTAATACTGAGTTCCGTAGTGACGTCTATTATCAGTATCATACAATTTTCTGTATCCGCCGCTTGATGTTTCATATGTTACCGTGAAACTGTAATGCATGTGTGTAATTATATCATGTTTGATAAACTGTTGCCTGGAGAATCGTTTTTCAAGTTAACTACCATAATTGCAATTTTCATGAGTTTGGCAAAAGGGGGCAACCAATTTCGAAATGTATACACAGTTAGCAAATTTGGCAAGTTTCACAGTGTATGTTTACACATATACATGCACATAGGCCGCTATTAACTCTCTAAAATCTTAAGCAGACACCGTAGATGTGACCGTTAATAGCTGTGTAAAGAGACCGTCTTAAAATGTGTACAATATTTATTCTGGCATAAAAAGAATATTTGCAAACGCGCAGAGTTTTCTTGTTTTATACATGTTGCACATAACTATGAAAGGTTATAGATGTATATGCATTTGTCAAACCCAATATCGCTTCGTAGGTAATCTACAGGAAATCATGTAGAAGCCTTAATATTGATCTGATTCCCAAAAATATTAAAGAATTATTCCAAATTAGTATTTAGTATTGAAATTAAGTATTTAATGCGAGTGCTCAGGAAAAAAGAAACAGTGAATATGTGGCTCTACTTTTTACTGAGAGGTAAATAAACACATGTAGAAAAAACGGATGTATATGAGCCATAGGCTTACATTCTGAGAGGTTCATCAACCCGTGCCGAATATTGGCTGTCCGACCCTATAACCAATTTTGTAATATGCTCTGACCTACATTACATGCATCTTTCAATCTTAAATCTAACCACTACGTATAAGTAAAATACTGTAAAAGTGTGAATCTGACTTAGTTATTGTTAGTTATTGTGAAACAGGTATCCATCATAGATTTTGCATTTTGTTCTGCCCAATTTGGACAAGTACGTGATATTGTAGAAGGTTCAGTTAGCTGCAGGCTTTTTTCTAAACAGAGCAAGTAAATGCTTTACAATTGTTTGTAAATGTACTCATATCAATTTCTTACTTAGGGCTGCACTTGACTGATATTTCTTTATCTCTACCTCATGAAATTACTTCCCTTTCATAACAAAAAGTCTAATTTGACCCTAGGGTTTGTTTCAGTTTTAAACTTTCTGTAACAAAATTGAAAAAATGAATAAAGTACACAATGTATGCTATGGTTTTAACATTTTGTCTCTTAGATAGACTTTTTTTTTTTTTTTTTTTTTTTTTTTTTTTTTTTTTTTTTTTTTTTTTTTTTTTTTTTTTTTTTTTTTTTTTTTTTTATTTTAAATTTTTTTTTTTTTTTTTTTTTTTTTTTTTTTTTTTTTTTTTTAATATTTATAATTTTTTTTTTTTTTTTTTTTTTTTTTTTTTTTTTTTAAAAAAAAAAAAAAAATTTTTTTTTTTTTTTTTTTTTTTTTTTTTTTTTTTTTTTTTTTTTTTTTTTTTTTTTTTTTTTTTTAAAAAATATTTTTTTATATATTTTTTTTTTTTTTTTTTTTTTTTTTTTTTTTTTTTTTTTCTTTTTTTTTTTTTAAAAAAATGCATATTCATATCATATTCTTTCGCTAAAAGCTGAAAAACAGATCCACATTGTTGCAGTAAAATAAGTGTAGTTTCATTGTCGTCACTCTTTTTTAATGTCCCATTCGAAGACAAATGAATACAAATTCTTTTTCGCATTAAATAAACCAGAAAGATGATTTACATTTTGCATTTACTTTTTATAAATGTTTATACACGGTAGAAGGAAGTGCCGTCATCGACGTCATATAAAACGTGACACGAAATAGCGCGTTATGTTGATTTTTGCCATTAATGACACAAATTAACGTTTATATAAAATTTAACATATGATATTTGGTAAAAGGTATATAATAAAAGGTATATTATAACAGTCGGTTGATCTGCGTGTGTATTTTTATCGTTGGCTGCATAGATCAGGATCACACTCGAGGCTCCGCCTCTCGTGTGCTCCGGAACTACAAAGCCAACTCAAAAGATACGACGCCACAGATCAACCGACTGTTATAATATTCCGTATGTATCGATATTTTCACATAACATATATCAGTCCCATGAACTTAAGCAAATATATAAAAATGCTTATGACGCTGTGTGAACTATGAAATTGTGTATTTATTTGGTCGGACGTTGACTGTTTTGTTTTGAAAAAATCAAGCTTATATTCTTTACGATAAGGGATTCTCCAAATTTATTTATTATATATACTTTACTTACATATCATTATGTTCTAAATTGTATTTGTAATTTGGTTCACTCTTTAAACATTCTGCTATATTTGTTTCTGGACGGGAACTTGTTGGCGTTGAGCAACTGTACCATTTGTCGAGAGCAATATACCGACCAGTACCTACAAAAACGAACAAGTCAGTAGTTATGCTTCAAAAAGTTTTACTTTAAATAGCCGCCAGTATTTTTGGCACGCCGATCTTTGGCAATTTAAGTCCTATTTTCACTCACTTCACGAAAACATAATATACCCTAAATTGTAGTATTAACTTATTTGTTTAAAAGTCAGAAATATCTATCTCATATATTAGCAAAAAAACAGCGAAAGTTCACAGCATGAATTTGCCATAGCAAATAGTGTGTTGCTTTTTTTTGCGAGAAAATTGACGTCGAAAATAATACAAGTAATACTTACGAAAATTTAAATTTGAAATTTTGTAACTGGCAACACAGTGAAAGTTATTTTCTATATTTATACATTTACACGCGGTCAAGAAATAAAAACTATAAAAATTACACTGATATGAAAAGTAAGTAAACAAAGTTTGAAACAGTTTCAATTAAAATTGTTACAAAGGTATATATCGTGTTATTATTCAATGAATTCCATCATTATTTTTTTACCTTCCCTGGCATGTTTCGTATGTTGAACTCGCACTTTGTTGTCAACAATCCCAAACTCGTTTTCCGTAACATATGATGGCGGTGGAGGAATATATTGTATTGGTGGATAATGAGAATGAAGTGAAAAGTTGGCATAGTTGAAGAGTCCTTGATTACTCCAGACAGTTATCTTTCCATCGGTGTCAGAACAGACAACGCTGTAAAATAGTGATATGTTCGTGTTAAGATTATCACTAATTCCAAAAACCCCACACAAGACATAAATTTCAGAATGATACAACCTTTCTTGAATTAAAAAAAAAGCGGTAGTCTCCTTCAGATTATAAACTTGACTTATTGCCTTTGGACGAAGTGATTCTTCTGATATTTTAGATTGAAGATAGTTTGAAATTATGTGAGTTTGTGGTATATTCAAACTTTAACTATGGTTACAAATTGTGTCACAACTCGATGGAATGCTGCAATATAGACAAATAAGTATGCTATTTATATGGCTTTTGAAAAGATCATTTCTAGGAAGTTATTTATGTGAATGCAATAAGAGTATAACCTAAAATATTGGCAAAATATTTCATAGGTTGATTATTATAACATAAAGCATACTTATAATAAAACAGTTCCTTCTTGTCCGTCCGTCTTATATTTGCTAGCGTAACACTACACTCTGCTATGATAGGCGAGTTGTTTTCGCTTGAAACTGTAATGAAGATGTTATTTGTATCACTCAAACAATCTTAACATTTTATCAACATTCACAAAAAAGTTGATTATTCTACATAATTAATTATTTTTACCTAAAAAAGCGTGTTGCTTATACATATGCTTTTAACATTTTTAGTCTTTTACACTTCTAAGATTTTCCAACTAAGTATCTAGCTTTTGTAACCATAGGGTCATTTCACTACATAAACAAGTATAATTATGTACAAGGGGCGTTCGGAAAATATTTTGATACTATTCGGAAAGTATCTATTGTGCAGAAAATCTTTTAACACATTTGCAATCTAATCTCTGTAGGAGCTTTTGTTTATATTCTGCAGTCTTGAAGCAGACCTATGTCTATGGTACTCTAAAGCAGTTGAATTCAAAGCGGACCTAGTCTCGTATTTGGGTCCAGTAAGAATTTCTTCAATAATAGAAACAAATAAAGGCCACAGAGGCATTGTCAAGGCTATAAGTAGAATGTGATACCAACTGCCATTAAAAAGAATTGATAACTTCCTCTGTATATGATGCGATGTGGGAGGGAGTGTTGTCATGAAGAAGGACATTTCTCTATGCTAGCCTCGGATGATTTTTGTATGAGCTATTCCGGATTTTTTTTAAGAATTAGTTCAGAATAGTTTTTTTTGCTGTAGCAGTTGTATCTTTTTGGCATAACACGCGTAAGTATTAATCCGTGTGCATCCCAGAAAACAACTAACATTACCTTACCAGCAAGTGGACGCATTCTAAACTTTTCGACGGAAGGGGAACTGGCTCGTTTCTACTGCTTTGACTAAGTGTTTGTCTTGGTTTCGGCATGATGCATCAACATTAAACAAGCGGCGATAATGCGATTCAAAAATCATTTCCATCCCGATTAAAATATCAAATTATTTTGAGCCACTCTATTAGCTTTTATTAGACCAAGGTTTTCTAAAGCTGCTAGTTTTACAGTTGTGAAACTGAGAAATCCAGTTGTAAACTATAGACGATAATGATATACATATATCTAAAAATATTTTTTGCAGTCTAGAAATATGGCAAGGTTTTTACCTTCTGCCAACAGCAATTATATAACAGCATGCAATTCTTCTTTCATGTTACTCATTATAACTACAATATGTAGCATACAAAATGTTTACATAAATTGTTCATTGACTTATCATCAATAGTAAAATATAAGATGTTTACATGAAAGACATCCAGAAGAAGGATTTGCAAAGCCTTTCAAACACTGGCAAGTTTTTGGGTAACTGCAAGTTCCGGGATAACACGGTGCCAAATGTGAACAAAGCACTGAAAAAAAATCAATTACAATTTTCACTTCATCGTATAAACAAGAACAATAATACAAAATGTATCAATTTTAAATGGTTTAGAGAATGGTCCCTCAATGTTAGACAAAGGCAAGTTTTACATTCTGACAATAATTGAGTATTAAATATCTCTGTGTAATTATATTGATCTCCGGCAGTTCGAATAATTCAAACGCATACTCAAAGTACCTGAAAATAGTTTTCTGACATTTTTGGAAGGCGTTTATTATGCCCAATTTATACCCAAAACCGCAGAAATGAAGTCCGCACTAATAAAAACACCTTCATTCTCGCAAAACCCGCAAAATTTGGAGCCAGCAAATAAGACAACTTAAACGGTATTTCGTTCTACTTGTTGACAATTTTAAGGAGAAGGGACAACTATTAATTGGGAGTTTAACAAACTCCCGCAGTAGTTACTTCCTTCCTTTTGAATTTGAACGCAGCTTATTATGTCAAATAACTGGCTTTGATAAAAGGAATGAAATAGAGATGTGAGCAGCGTAACTGCAAATAAAAAATGCATAAAATTGTCGTCAAATATTTAAAACTCGTGTGTTTTAATGATCATAACTATATATTAAACTCTGAATAAATTTTCCCATGTTCTAATGTGCAGGGTATTAACTTGCTTAAAAGGTACATAACATGTAATTAGATTTGACAATGTCATTTACGCTAAAGCAGTTATTCAACATTTATATTATTCAAACATCAATACCGCAGTGAAATAATAAGTACAGTATAGAGCAAGTTTAAACTTAGAGCAAAACAAGTATCACATTTGCAACAAAGCAACAAAAAAGTGAACTCTCATACAATTTTTGCAGTTATCGCCGTCAAATGCTGTCGGACATGCGCATGTCTCCGGTCTAATACAAGTGCCTCCGTTGTAGCAGGGAGTTGTGCAAATAGCTGAAACAGATAAATAAATCTTTAGGATTCGTTTGAAGTTTTGCAGATAATTTCGTGATGCTGCTGTTGATAGTGATGCTGGTGATGCTGATTATTAATATAACATTGAACTGTCAGCAGATATCTTAATGTTTGATATTATTATCAGTAGCAGCAGTAGTAGTTGTCGTTTTCATTTTAATAATAATAAAAATAATAACAAGAAGACGAGGCAATGCCTCGAAAGCAGGTTTAAACGACGCCTGCAGAAATTGTAGAATTAAAAAAAAACAGTCATCTTGACTCCCCCCTATTTTAGTAACAATGCCCTTGACCTTGTACCTTGTGACCTTGACCCCCAAATATTTTTTTTGCTACAATTTCAAAACTAACAAATAAAATACATTTTTTAGTAACAGTGACCTTGACCTTGACCCTAGTGACCTTGACCCCCAATTGTTTTTTTGCTTAAAACAATCTAAAAACTAAAAATAAATAAAACTCTTTTTTAGTAACAGTGACCTTGACCCAAAAATTGTTTTGCTTAAAACAATCTAAAAACTAAAATTAAATAAAAATCTACTTCTAGTAACAGTGACCTTGACCGTGACCCTAGTGACCTTGACCCCCAAAAAATTTGTTTTGCTTAGAACAATCTAAAAACTATTTAAAAACTCTATTTTTAGTAACTGTGACCTTGACCTTGACCCTAGTGACCTTAACCCTAATGACCTAAAGCTTCCTCTCCACGCAAACTACCTACACACCAAGTTTCATTACAATTGGTCAAGTTATTGAGCGAAAACCATTTTTCTATTTTTAGTAACAGTGCCCTTGACCTTGAACCTAGTGACACCAAATGCAATCCCAAGCTTCCTCTCTACATAGGCTACCTACACACTGAGTTTGATTGCAATTAGTCACTCCTAACTTGAGTTATTGAGCGGAAACCATTTTTTCTATTTTTAGTAACAGTGACCTTGACCTTGACCCTAGTGACCCCAAATGCAATCCCAAGCGGCGTCTTCACGCAAGCTACCTACAGACCAAGTTTTATTGTAATTGGTCACTCCTAACTTGAGTTATTGAGTGGAAACCATTTTTCTATTTTAGTAATAGTGACCTTGACCTTGATCCTAGTGACCCCAAATGCAATCCCAAACGGCGTCTCCACGCAAGCTACCTACATAACAAGTTTCATTGCAATTGGTCACTCCTAACTAAAATTATCAAACGGAAACCAGTATTTGACGCCCGCCCGCCCGATATACGACATCGCCATTCTAATAAGTAGGTTTTTTCCAAAAAAACCTGCTTAATAATAATAATAATAATAATAACTTGTTTTTGAAGGTAACATACTAAGAGTACATAAAACATTATACAACTTATTTCCAGTATGGCCTTCACTCAAAATGAATTCCTGATACATTTATGCAATACATTCATTCAATTCAAAGCCAACATTTATACATACATACATACAATAAAAGATAAACAGAACTATTACTTCGACAAACACATCTCAATTATAGAAGTCTCAAAGATATAAGAAGTTAGACAAAACAGTAGCATATATACTCATTTGAAGCATAATGATATAAAAAAATTAACAAGTTCTATACAGCATAAATTATTAGAACGGAACAGAACATTTCTTTTATTCACCCAGGTATTTTGAAATACAGCATGGGGTTGTAACAAAAACAATCAACATACAATTTTTATAGATTCCGGTACTTTGTTAAGTTTGCCAGTTTATTGAGTAATGATATAAAGAGGGGGGAGCGGGGGGAGCGGGGGGAGCGGGGGTAGGGGGATGTTCGTTTTATAACAAACATTTAAACTGTCTTCAGGATAGTTAACAAATTATAAAACAAGTGTTCATTCGATGATGGAATATATTGTTTCTTAAGTTTTTTCACTGTCCAATATACACATATAGGTTCGTGGTCTATGGAAAACCCTTGTTACTAATGTTACCATTGATTGTTAAAATAAAATCAGTAGGCACGATTTGCTCGGGTTTGAAAAAGAAAGTAGTCCGGCTTTATGAATGAGATTCCATCGTATATAGTTACTCATCTATGAAAACATGACAAAAACAAATTGTTTAGTGTTATAGTGACCTCGTGCTAAGTTGATATGGGATTTAAATTAAATTTAAAAAAAAATTAAAACACAAAGGAACACAGGGTTATATGTTCGGAATGAGTTCTGCTTAGAAGCTGGTTCGTATTATTCATTTGTAGATTCATTACTTCGTACAAGAATAATAGTAATAAAAACAATAATACAGAAGTTTCATTTAAATTGCTGGATTAACACCATTGAAAATATGTGTGTATGTATATATAGAATAGACAATATGGAAGTATAGGGAGACATTGGTATCTACCTTGAGAATTCACGCATTATGACCTTGACGAATTTGCATACTCTTGTAAGTACGGATTCAGAATTAGAGTTTAGTAGATTGAATAGACACTGTTCGTTTCTATTATTCATCGGTATATTTATAATTATTTTAATATTTTTTATTGAACCATTTAAACTCATAGTTTGTACAATGTATGTATACAGAAGATTTGATAGCTTTCGGTCATTTCCATTCAGTATTCGGTTCCAAAAAGAGATCATACGAGCCTTAACCGTGATTGCAATCGGGTATCGTCCTAATTCTCCGTAAAGCATGTACTTTGGAGTACTTTTCTTAGCGTAAGTTATTTTTCTAAGGAAGTCATTGTGAACTTTTTCGAGTATTTCGAGATTCTCAAAATCGAATATTTCTGCTCCATATGTGAGTATCGGCAAAACAGTATGATCGAAATGTTTTAAAATAAGATCTACAGGTAAATCGGCGTTTCTAGACTTTGCTAGAAGAAGATGCATTGCTTTCGTAGCTTGTTGGGCTACATGCTTTCTTGCATTAAGAAAAGAACCATTACTTGAAAATGTAACCCCCAGGTAGTGGTATTTATTTGTAATATCAACATGATGAGGTCCAAGTGTGAAACGAAAATTCTGGGAATTTCTGGAGCCATATACAACAATTTTTGTTTTATCGGTATTAATTGTCTTGCAGTATTCGTTAAAAGAATTGCGGAAGTTCTGAAAATCTTCTTTTGAGTCTGAGAGAATAATGGTATCATCAGCGTAGAGCAAAACTAAAAGTTTAAGCCATCGAGTCCAGTCTTGGGGATTGTTTAGCTTTACACCAATACTACCATTAATTTGCATATATTCCTGCAAATCATTAAGATACAGTGAAAAAAGCGCAGGCGACAAATTTTCACCATGTCTAACTCCCATTTCGGATACAAAGCAAGTAGAAGTATGTAGCATGTAGCATTGGCTAGTGGACCTCTACCAAGATTGTTCAAATTATGAGCCCCGGATCAAATTGACCCCGCACGGGGGGTCACTTAGTTTTACATAGGCTTATGTAGGAAAAACTTTAAAAATCTTCTTCTCTGAAACCACAAGGCCTAGAGCTTAGATATTTGGCATGTAGCATTGGCTAGTGGACCTCTACCAAGATTGTTCAAATTATGACTCTCGGGAAAAAAAAAAACCCCCCGAGGGGGGCCTTTTTTTTAATAGGCTTATATAATAAAAACTTTAAGAATCTTCTTCTTGAAACCACGAGGCCTAGAGCTTAGATATTTGGCATTAGCATTGGCTTGGACCTCTACTAAGATGTTCAAATTATGACTCTCGGATCAAAATTGACCCCGCACCGGGGGTCACTTAGTTTTACATAGGCTTATATAGGGAAAACTTTAAACATCTTTTTCTCTGAAACCACAAGGCCTATAGCTTAGATATTTGGCATGTAGCATTGGCTAGTGGACTTCTACTAAGATTTTTCAAATTATGACCCCCCGGTCAAAATTGACCCCGCACCGGGGGTCACTTAGTTTTACATAGGCTTACATAGGGAAAACTTTAAAAATCTTTTTCTCTGAAACCACAAGGCATATAGCTTAGATATTTGGCATGTTGCATTGACTAGTAGAACTCTTCAAAGTTTGTTCAAATTATGCCCCTGGGGTCAAAATTGACCTTTCCGGGGGATCATTTGTTTTACAAAGGCGTATATAGGAAAACTTATTCGGTATATAACATTATCTAGTGATCTTCCACCAGGCAAGTGGACTTGTACCAAGGTGAGCGATATAGGACCATCTTGGCCCTCTTAAATATTCGTTTATAATATTGTCAGTTGGACTTGGTGTTTTATCATTTTTTAAGTTTGATATAGATCTCTGAATTTCCCTTTCAGATATAGGTAAATTTAAATGAGCATTAGATTCGCGTAGGATGCCTATTTCATCTTCGTCAAAGTATTCATTTTGTTCACTATTTTCACCTACATTCAAAGTTTTAAAATGTTCATAAAATTCTTGTATGTTGGGGGATTTAGCATTCTTTTGCTTAGGCTTTATATTGTTTAAGAATTTCCAGTATTTCTTGGGATTTTATCATGCAAGTTCCTTAGTTTTTTCGCCTTGGTAAATTTATATCTATTTTTGTGATAATTCATTGTACGTTTAATTTTTTACTTGCGTTTTTCTATTTTGTTATCATTGCGTGGGTCTTTCCGGTATACATATTTTGCTTCGTGGTATATTTTTCTCGTTCGGTTACAGTCTGGTCAAAACCACGGCTTACGGCATGGGTAGTTTGTATATATATGGGGCTCTAATGCTCTTATCGGGACTGCAAATGTAAAAGGATTCTGTAACTCTTGCGTGATGTATTCAACTGTACTTTGCGACTGAGGATAGGAGTTTAACTGATTTGTTAAGCGTTCAGCTTGGTTTAAGTCGATGTTATCTTTAAATAAATTTGTTTGTGCATTATCCCAGTGCGGCCGAGGCCTATTGCTGCATGAGAAAAACCTTTAAAACACAATTGAACGTCTTAAGATTGTTATGACGTTTTATGTAAGAGGGAAGTGAATTCCATATTTGTGCAGCTTTGTAATTAAATAGTTGTTTCAGGTAGATCGTTTAAGGTTGAACAACACAAAGATCCTTGTGTTTAGATGAACACAAACTATCGTTATTTAGTTGTTGTTGTTGTTGAGCCATTGCTGCTACTATACAACTGCTGCTACAACCGCTGAATATTTCAATAATTTTATTTCTACTGTGTTACTATTTCTACTACCGTGACTATTGCTTCTATTATTACTATCGCTGCAGCATGTTCTGAGGTTGCTGCTACTTCTACTCGTAGTGCCCCTCTGAATCAATAAACATTTGATCAAAATTTGTTATTCAAAGACATACGTATCGAGCAGCTGCTTCCTTTCCATCCTTTACAACAAGCACGATAGTAGCACGTTCTGGCTCCTCTACTTCTGCATCGACCCCATCCTCTAAAACATTTTTATTTAAATAAAAGAAATTTTGATAAACCTCCAAGAAAATTAACAAATGCCATCACAGACACATGAGACTGAATTAAGTGATGTTTGTAGAATGAAAATATCTTGTTCACTTGCTAACTCATGGTGAACTAATGATTATTGATACATGTGTGCTAATCACTTGTCGTCCACCTATCACTAGTTTTATTGTTTTGCTCTAGAAACAACTTATTTTTAAAAATCTAAGGAAGCAAAAACAACTTATACATGACCAAGTCGAGTTTAACATAAACGAAACAGACAAAATGTGAGCTCCTTGCTTAAGCAAAAGTGCTTAAGTTGACAATGTGTTGACTCTAATATTTCATAACATATACAAATCTGGTTATATGTTCACAAGGTCATTATTGGTCCAGAGTTACATTTTATTTCTTTTATTAATACAAAAAAAATAATTCAATAGTAAAGAATATAATTTATACGTACAAAAATCCACAACTTCTATATCTATTGTAGTAACATGTCTTCGAGTATGTGCAATAATTTGAACTGCAACTGTAAACAGAAATTCTTATGTCACTAGAAATTAAGGTAGTTTGCGACCTTTCTCCGATGTCAGACGTAAAAAAACGAGTTTTCTCCGATTGTTATGAAATTTTGCATAATGGTACTCTAACATGTTGTTCGTATCTTATTCGTTTAAGTTTTTTTATATTTTTCACTTCGTTTCCTAGCAACGCGACGTCGAATAGCAATGGTGTACAATCAACGTTTACATGCATCATTGGTTCAAATATGCACCTATGGTAATTTCAAAAATATCATATTCTAGCTCTCTAACTTCAAAATACGCATATATAAAGTTTTAGATGTTTTTCCGTCATTATTTCCAACGCGAAACGTTTAATACTGAAAATCTACCCATTTTTTTCACCCAGTATTGTGACCCCAACTCACTTTAAGGTTAGTTGTGTTCACCGGAACGAGATTCAACCAATTAATGACTCACACGGTGATTAAGCGTATATCCTTACAAATAACATAAAACAATTAAAGAGGGGGGTCTTTGCGCATTTTTTTTCCACAAAATTTCAACAAAGTAAAGTTTGGACATCAAGAATAATTATAACATCGCCTGACGTCAATGAGCGCATTTTGGCACCATACATGAATCGTAAGGTCCGCTTAGACAAAGATGAACGTTGAAACAGTCATCTTTTGATACGCAAATGTAGAATAATCATTACTAGTATGGCACAAATAAAAACAAATAGTGATACCCATAATTTACATAATTGAATCATTATATTGAAACGTCTGTGTAATATATATGCGACGATGTACCGGAAGAAGATGACAATGGAGCAACACGAGAAGGCCAATTTAAACGTGTGGAGAATTTTATTACAAAACACTATTTTCGCGGAGCAGAAGGTAAGTAGATTAATGAAAATTTATGCACACACACATGTGTCTGAACCGCACGCAACGAGCGTTCCATCAAAAACTATTAAATAAGCCCATGGTGGCAAAAATTAACATAATATAACGACGAAAAGTGGAGAAAAATATGTTAAATTGAATAGTTAAAGATGTTTGATAGCTCGTTCGTTTCACAATCATGTTCGCGCATGATACGTGTAAAACATGACATGATGGTATGATAATTGTTATCATTGTTACTTTCAACATTTTCGAAATTTTGACCGTGTTTAACGAAATATTCGACTTTATTCGGCATCATCAATCTCTTTATAACAAAATGTCCCTTTGTAAAATCAGTTCATTTAGGAATCGTTGATATGTTAATATTTGACTGAGTGTTTCTACTACAGTAAAGTGAATGATTGGTGTTATTTATCATTTAACCATTTACGCGCGTAGTTACCAACCCCTGCCCGACCCAACCCCTTCAAATAGAGAAAAACACTGGTGATGTTGAATACTACAGTTAGCGTTTAAATGAACCTGCTAAAAAGTAACGACTGGAGACGTAACTGAACAGCAGACAATTACAGAGATTCAAGATTTATTTACAATATCTCTGTATGCAATTTACATAAACATGAAAGTAAAAAGTAACATATTTACAAAGACTTGGGCTTAAGAATCCATTTGCGTCAGTGAGCAAATCAATAGAACGTTTTCAATCCAAAATAATTCTACATGCATGATATCAATATATTTGGCAATTTTTACTCTGCATAAGTAGAGGACATTTGTTTGTTTTGAGTGGATATGGAAATTATCTCACCAAAAAGTGATACAATTGTGATATTTTCACGAGCGCGAAGCGCGAGTTAAAATGTGAAAATTGTATCACTTTGAGTTGAGATATATATCCACCCGTACGCAATTCTTTATTCTTATCACTCACGATTTCGTCTCTATATATAAAGACTAGATCAATTATGTTTTATTATGCCATAAACAACATATTGTGCTGCATGACGCTAAATAAATATCGTAGAAAATAACGCTTTACATTTATTCACTTTTTGTAGTATCGTGTTATGTTAGAATCGAAATAACATCCTTTTCAGCGTTGTTATCATCCAATAAACAAATCTTGTCGTCCTGATGCACAGTCTTAAACTGGGTGAAAAAAATGGGCGTTAAGCATCAACCAAGGGTTGTGTGCCTATTCCGCAGATAGACAGCTAGCATAAGGTACTTTTAAAATTACAATAGGGGCATATTTGAACCAATAATGCACTTAAAACGTTTATTTTACACATTTGACATTCGACGCCGCGTTGCTAGGAAACGGCATGAAAAATAGAAAAATCAAAACGAATATAATACGAACAATATGTTAGAGTACTATTATGCAAAATTTCATAGCAATCTGAGAAAACTCGTTTTTTGACGTCTGACGTCGGAGAAAGGTCGCATACTACCTAAATAACATACGAACAAAATAAATAGTAATTTCGTTAGCGAGTTTAAAAAAACTACCTTTAAGACCACATTTACAAGTTATGGTGCCACGCAATGCATCAATTCACTGACGAAACTCGATGTAATATAGTATCAACTAAACATAATTGTCAATTCGTATATACTACGTGTAAGGCAAAATTAAATGGCAAGAAAGCTTAAATGTTCGTTGCAAATATCGTATATTTTAAAACTGTTATTTGGTTATTTGATGAAGTAATTGAAACTGCAACGTTATCGGTATTCTTTATCCGTCCGGTAATCATACTGAACTGATAGCTATATTTCTATTGATGTCTCTCATATCAAATTATTTCAAGGCTTGTAGGGGATGCGCCGCGATCTCTAACATACCCTCGATACAGTGAATGAAAGGGGATAACCTAATCACGGGGCCTGAAGAAAAAGAAGAATTAAACGTTTCAGACAGGAAAGCATAATATCACTAAATTAAAAAAAAAAACATTATTTTTCACCAATATGCGATTTCTACCAGGGGGGAATTTGCGTCATTTTTGTAGGAAATAGTTTTAATATGTGACCCAACAATGCCTCATATGTTTATCACGTGTCTTTCTTACATGTCTTTCTTACATATTATACGGCCATCGTCATTTCAATATTTGTAACAACTAGCCCTCTAGAGCCCAATATTGCACAGTGCAGCATCACTCTAGACTTGAAATATTGCTAGTTTACCTATAAATATGTACATTAATATTAACAATGGGATCTGATTAGTGTCTACCGCTTACAACCACCTTGACAAGTTATTATCTGCCATTTGTATCAAGAAATTAAAGTCGTTTTGTACTCTATCAACAACTTTGTATTAAAAGAAAGCTTGTATTTTTGCGTTATATCGCTTGATGTTTTTCATTTGTTCTTAGTTAAATTTGGCACATTTTAAAAAGTTGTGTATGATATTTATTTATGTTTGCTAGTTGCGCAATTCTACAACATTGGACTTTTTTAATGTCCAAATTCACACACTCACGCACGTACACACATAGCATCAGTTGGTTGTTTTGGCGATTTGGTCGGTTCGTTTTTGCTAAAGTTTCTTAAAGAATAGTTTTGTGACGTTTCAGTCAGTTGTGAATACATATTGTTTGAAGCAAAACTCTAGTCCTGTACGCAATAGGAACGTAGTATAATTTTAAAGAATTTTAAATTGTTGATATTCACAGCAATAACGTGGTACTGACCATTTGACCTTTACATTCCTTACTATATTATTAGCGATCATCTATTGTTAATGCCCACATTCCCTAAAAAGATTGAAAACCCTAGCTCATATCATTTTCAAGTTTTAAAAACTGATGGAAAATCAGACGGGGATCTCGTCTTTGAAACAATACTGTCCCTGACCAATCTTTCTATCAACATAGATAGAGTAACACTAGCTTATAATGGTCTTTTTTGCACCTCTTCATAATCTGATTTCTGATCGTGTCATCCTTTCCGCTAACTGACAAAAATAAATCTAATATGGATAACTCAAGTTTAAATCAAAATGAGCAAAGTAGAATAAGTCAACTAAATTTGCATTATCTGATTTCAGATCTTGTTATCCTGCCCGCTAATTACGACATATGTGAAAAATAAAGCAAACAAATAGTTTAAACTTATTAACAAAATACTCCTGGAGTCCTGACCAGTTCCCGTAGTTAAAAAAAGGATTGTTCAACTTGGATTTGAGCCTGTGACCTCCGGGGTAGGAATCAAACACTCTTTATAAACACGATGGCGCCGATATGACATAAGAAGAAACTTATATTTCTACAAATAATTTCCCTAAATGATAATAGTAATTAAAGGTGTATTTTGTACTGATATGTATATAATAAAAGGAAGATGACTTAAGTCATTCGTATCCGAGAAGAATTCATTATATATTTGTTGACTATATCAAAAAAAAGTGTTTTGATTTTTCCTTTAATGATTTATGATTTAGCTCTATTGAAACCAAAATGTTGGTCTGAATAGCGAATCGGGCTTAATAGCGGGTCTTTTTCAAAATGTTACATGATTTCAAAATAAGTGGTTTTGATAATGGAATTTTACTGTTTTTCAATATTATGTTGCTAGTTCTAATCAAAACTTTTGTTTTAGTCAAAAGTAAAAATCCTGCAATTAAAAATATAAACCATTTCGTTGTATTTTTAAGATTTATCTAAATAAAAGTCTCTTACCCGACTATGCCAAGTAGTATGGTAAAAGCCAACACAAATAAACAAGATACTCCCATTTTGTTAGTTTTCTTCCAAATAAAGGAGAGAGCGCCGGACCGCTCGGTAATATATGCTGGAGGTAAAGTTGTAGACTCGTTTTAAACTGACCAATCGCATGTTTTAAACTGTTTGCAGGGTGTACAATAGACGGCGCAAAAACCTTGCTCAGATTTTTACCATATTTGGTAAGGGAAAACCGATTTGTTGTACACTTTTTTCCGGTTTCCGTCTGAATTATCGTTTTAAGCCTAGTTGATACACGGAAATGAAAAGAGCAGTCCTTCCAATACAAAATTTATAAGCTATTGTTTCATGTTATGATTTGAACTTCAAATGCCGTTCGATCAAGATGAAGTTCTTAAAAGGTGATAGAATTAAAAGTGGCCCTTAATGTAAATATCGTCTAAAATAACGATTTAGGACAAGCGCAAACTTAAACATCTAAAGCAATTGGAATTTCACATGGCAAAGTTTCCTTTTGCAACCGTTATTGTATAAAATCCTACCTTTGATAAACAAATATCCCAGTTTAATGTAGATATAAAACAACTGGAAAGCTTTCTTTCAAAAAATAGACCGTGCTATAAATGACTCTTTCAAAATGAAAACAAATATCGCATAGAAACAACCCATATGTGTATTGATCATCACAGTCTTTCACGATAAACAAGCTTTTAACAATTGCGAAATACGTAATATTAACACTGGTAAATTTCAAAGAAAAAATATGAGAAAATAATAAAAACAAAAGAATCTGGTTAGAGACAAAATATATCATTGAACTATAGTTATCAATATCATTGAACTATAGTTATCAATGTAACATATTCACTTAACCTGGGTTAAAATACTAAGGTAGAAAAAAAGGTTACACACTGTCATAACGGTATTATTTTTATTTGCTTCAAATATTGTAAATTAGTTAAAATTAATTTTATTTTACATTCAGCGTTTTCAAGACAATTTAATCACTTTTTATTTGTTTATATAATTTTCATAAAGATGCATTCATTGACTTCAAGTTGATTGCCACAATTTTGATGTGGTTGCTTGCGTGTCGTCTTCCGACTTTGTACGGACTGTACCTCTGTCCTGCATTGGGGGATTTGAAAATAATTTGGTACAAATGTCCCTTATCATGACCTTGAGTGTTTCGTTCAAGAGTCAGGTGTAGCTTAAAAGGTCAAGGTTTCACACAGAGGATAAAGGGTAAACTTAGATGGCGTGTCCGGACGGTAACTGTCATACATTTAGGGAGGAACTTTCAAAAAGAGGATATGACGGACAAGTCCAAAATGCTTTGCATGTTTTCTTTAACTGAAAGGCCAAAACCGCACTTACTGGACCAACACACATGAACACAGTCACTGGTGCAAATCTGATTCTGTAACGTATATTTTGCAGATACGTTTTTCTTTTAAAGGTCAATTACTAACACCAAATCGAATTTTCTTTTAAATCTGGAATTGTAACAGGGAAATACAGTTTGAAGCTGGCTTCTAAAACTTTACAATAGCCGTGGAGTATTTCCCTGTTTGAAATACTGCTGCAGAAAAACGAGTGAATGTTTGTGTATTTCCTTAGATTGACCTGGGTGGTCTTTTTGTCCTACTTTCGCTTTATGGAATGTTGTAAACAGTCAGAGATATTTTTTGCACATCATTGGAAGTAAAGCTCTTCAATTATAATTCAAAATAGACATGTTTATTTATGTACAACCTATTTACAGCCTCTCTCTGGGAGATTTCTGGAAAATTACATAGA
Source organism: Saxidomus purpurata (assembly GCA_022818135.1). Classification (NCBI taxonomy): domain Eukaryota; kingdom Metazoa; phylum Mollusca; class Bivalvia; order Venerida; family Veneridae; genus Saxidomus; species Saxidomus purpurata. The sequence goes on along the minus strand of JAFMSR010000002.1, from coordinate 8,515,982 downwards.
TATTTGAAAACTGGAAAAGTTACTTTCGTTTTTGAAAAGGCAAAATATAATGTATTAATTCTTTTGTTAAACTCAAATTTTCAACACAATATGGTCACATTCGACGCAGTATGTCATATTTTTCCTTCTAAGAAGACGCCTGTTGCGATTCCAGATTCAAAAGAAAATTCTATTTGGTGTTGATAATGGACCTTTAAGATAATGTACAACACATAGTTTTCTTAACATAATTTTCACTTTATCAAAACCATAACATTGGGCCCAGTTACAAACAACATCCTAATGCAATCTGTAAAATTGTGATTTTTCATACAACGGTTTACTCAAACTACACTTGCAAACAAATAAATTTTACTTTAGCAAAAAGCATCACAGAGTGACATTCATGTACTGTCAGTACTTTCAGTGCTTTGATTGTAGTGTGTTGTCAGTTGTGTACATGTTGCTGAATGAGGTCTACACGACAAAAATGATTTGATCGTTAAATGTTATTGAAAAAGATAATTCATTTAAAACGTACCGCTTATGGATTGGTATAATCAAAGAAACATGTATATCTTATACCAAAGACCTTGGCTAGAACATTTGCAAGTATTGGTATCAGTATAACAGTTATAAACTGTTGTCATGAACGGAGGTATGAGATGTTGTAGTCTTTCAACTACCTAACATTTATTCGAAATGTTGTCATTCAAAGTCAATAAACAGATTTTTTTAATATCTATGGGAACGGTCTATGCTTATTGAATAACATATTGAAATATTGTTACGGGATTTATTTTACGACTTTCCAAATGAAATGCAAGATGTAAATGATGCATTCACAATTCATACATAATCACAGGTGTCTACACATCACAACTTATACATTTTGGTAAAGCCTGCTCTAGCTAAGAAGATTTCAACATAATAAACCTTAACATGAAAATAAAGCTGTGTCAAAGAGGATATCACTATGAGATATTGCGCTGACAATTTACGAAATTTTAAAACAAATCCCTAGGTATTCTCAATCAGTACAAGTAACTAGGTTGAATACTTCTTATGCTAAGCATACACATCTTTATTTCTATGGTAATGGTATTTGCAAATACCATTAATTAAAACAATTAACGATTATTGTACTCTTATAAACCAAGTTTTGCCGGCGAGATCTCTGTAAGAAATGTGTTGGTCGGTCCGATTTTTTTTTCGTTTTTACTCCTTAAATACCTTAACGGATGTATATGGAACTTGGGTCAAATGTATATTTTATTACTACAACGTCTTGACCAAGTCCATGAGATTCAAAAGATCTTTAAACACTTGTACAAGTTTTAATTCCTTCCTTGATATACTTTTATTTCTTATTTCTTTCGGTTCAACTTAGTACAGTCAAACTTGCATTAAGAGTTCACCAAACGGAAAGGCCATTTTTAAATATTTGTGTACATTGTATTTCTAAGTAGAGCGGTTTGTGTCATCTGGTCTAAAACATGTGCGGAACCGTGTCCTTAGCGAATCAATCTTCTGTTTAAGTGGGAAATCTTTTTACAACTAATTTTCGTTATGGCGAGCATTTGTGATCGCCTGATGTCAGTCGTCCGTCGAGTGTTCGTGCGTGCATCAACAATTTCTTCAAACGAAATCTCCTCTTAAACCTCTTGCCAGAATTTCATTTATCTTAGCAAGCTTGAACCCTGAGTTTTTCACTGCTAAAGTTTTCAAAAAATCACATTGTTTGCCAGGGCAACGGAAAGGAAAAAGTTTTGTTTTTTCCTCAAAGGGCCTAGATATTTGGCATGTAACATTGTTTAAAGGTCCTGGCCCAAATTTGTCCAAATCATGAACCCCCAGCACAAGGCTCATTTACATTGAGATTAACAGGAAAAATCGTTATTTTTTTTTCATCTGAGACCACAAAACCCAGCACCTAGATATTTGGCTTGTAGCATTGCCTGATTGATTTGAACTCTATGGATAGTTTGTATGCAAACTTTGACGGTGGCTGGCGTTTACCTAGACCTACTGACCAACTGTCTGTCTACATCAATTAAATCTGGACCATATTATACTTTTTCACATAAATGTCAACTTCGACAGTGGATGACTTTGACCTACTTTCCTGTTTTTGAAGCTAAAGGAATAAAGATCAAATCATATGTAAAGTTTTTAATGCAAGTTTGACCTTGGCTGACCTTGACCTCGACTTTTTGTCTACATTTTATTTTTCAAGCTGGAGAGATAAAAAAAATGTGTGCAGTTTTGCAAACTGATTTCTAAAATTACTATTACTTCTCTTGGATATGATCTTTTGGATTGCTTTCTTGTTTTAAAGTGTCATGATACTGTGTTGATCGATAAAGGGCCCTCTTGTTGTATATTGAATTTGTGTTGTAGATATACTGTCTTCAACATATTTTATTGAATAATTATGTTTAAGTGTTAGTTCACTTTAGTTTCATTAATTTAAAAAAGTCGGCTGTATGTGTATGAAATAGATTTTCAACTCGAAAAAAAACTTTAAAATACTCTTTTAATTATTGGCCTAAAGGAAAAATGTGTCTAATGCAGATCACGCCGATTTCATGATGATCCTAAACTATACATAAATTCAATTCGAAACTTTTAGACGTTTCGCTTAAATCAGTATTATATAATTTTGCAAGTAATAGGGAATCCCCGAGACGGTAACGCCCCTATTTACTTATTTGAGTTTTTGTTATTTGCATACACGAAGGCAGTTTTTTTCATATTTCCGATTTCGCACAACAAGAAAAACAACACATACGCTGCCACAATTTATTTTCTTTTGTTCATGAGTGATGTCAGGAAGAATACAAAAGCTGTGAATATGTCAAGTTTGCATGATGAGAAACTTTTAAAGAATATAACGCCGTAATGAACTCTATGTGATAACGAAGGTCCTTGTTTACTATTTCCGATCTTCTTTTTTCTATTAAGTTCATTTTCATAGTTACAAGTATGAAATTATTTTGCTAATATGAGAGTTAGATAGATGAATTAAGTTTTGCTGACACAAATGAGATTAAAATGCAGTTTTTTTGTCAGGTAGATACTTCACAGACAAAGCGACTGCACTCTGACGTAGTTACTGTCATCTGTTCATGTTTTGATGCAACAACATCATACCAATTTCTTTGATAGAGTTGGTAAGAAAACCTTTATAAATTTACTATATCGAAAGTTTAATCCTCAATAACTAGTAATAACATTTGGTGTCAAAATCGAGAGATACATAGTAAGCGTGTGTTTCTCCAAACGACCCTGCTGAAAAGCTATCAGTAAACTGAATCGTTGCCAAAGTCAGATAGCTCACCTGGTCCGACTAACCCATGCATATAGTATTATGTTTGATAAATATCTGGCTACGGAAAGACTCGAATTCAAATAAATCCGGATCTGACAATTCTTGGATTAGTGTATGTATTTAGCTTTATTCTTTTAAAACTTGACTATGGCAGACCAATTGTATCTTAACACACTTTCAATATATAGATAGTCCCTTACAAGCTGTTCCAAATACCAGATCCTTGCTTCAGATAACAGGCCAAGGATTTCTTCACTGATAGCTTAAACTCGTGCATGTACTAGTTGTATCATGTCACTGTTTTGGGTCTATGACAATTGATCGACAGACAACTCATCGACACGACAAATCAGCGACACGACAATAGATCGACACAACAACTCATCGAAAATTTCTTCGACAACTCATCGACAAACTTCGACAATACTTATTATCCAATATAAACATATATGCATGGAATGCAGATATCAAACTATTTTCTAGAATTACTTTTTCATGCTCCAAACTGTCAAATATATCGATGTTTGATGCCACGTGCTTCACTTAGATCAAACAAAACTCACATGTACATGTACAATGTGCGTCGGCGTTTGTTCTTTTGCAATTGTTATTCATTCAAATAAATTTACATTTACCATTTACAGCGGACTTTTAACGGAAATAAATATTTTAAATCAACATGAAGATGATACATATTTTAGGTTCTGACAAAAAAATAACCAAATACTTTTTTGAAACGTTGGCGACGATGTCTGATTCGATATTTGTGATTCAACATAACCATTCAAATTGCCGAAGGGCGACAATAGACCGACGCGACATTTCGATGAGTTGTCTTTCGGTGAGTTGTCGTGTCGATCTATTGTCGTGTCGGTGATTTGTCGTGTCGATGAGTTGTCTGTCGATGTATTGTCGTGATGACTTCAAGGGTGGACAATGTACAGCGCCAGAACACAAAGGGTTAAAATACACTAATTGCTATATTCAGAAACGTTCTTCGACTCAACCTCGACTAAGGAGGGAACCGTTAGACAGATCTAAATGGCCAGCTAATACTTAAAGCGATAAATAAACCTATTCTAATTAACTTTCATAATCAGTTGACCAATGGACGGAAAGTAACGGACCCTTTCTTGGTGAAGGTCGAGCCGAGGAAGGTTTCTGAATTTAGCTATACGTCTAATCTCACTGGAAGGTTACCTCTACACAACAGCGAACTTCTACAACACTCACTATATATATATATGTATTCTGTTTTTAACGGGTTTATGTATAAGTATTTGCAAATATCCCTCAAGAAAATCCCCACTTTATACGCTTTTCTTACTTGATGCAACAATGCTGCAATATACGTCAAAATAGACTGAAAACAGTTTTAAGGGGATTTTATGCAATATTCTTTTTAACTTCCTCGACATTTTGATTCGTGGATAAGATTTTACGCAGTTGTTTTCTGAACTTCCTTAATGATCAGGTTTCAAGTATATAAACATAAATATAATTGTGACTATAGAACAAACACTACTTTATATTTAAAGACACGGCTGTTAAATTAGGACAGATGATCATATTGATGTATAACTTTGAAACAGATAGGAGTGTGCTGAAACTGGATACGCCAACATTTAATGTCTATGCAGGCAAATGTACATGCTACTATTTGCTTGAACACAGCCTTTGGTTTCACCCCGTTCTTTAGTTCCCCGATCCGCTACATGAATATAGCCCCGTATCCTCTTGCACAAATGTAGCTCTGGTAACACCGTTTCTATGAGAATCATTCTCGTATCATGAACTTAGCTCCGAGTCCCCTGATCACACTGTATCGGCAAAACGCACTGGCTCCAATTTAACGATAATGCTCCAACTAACGTAACGAACCGGCTCCAATAAAAAATGGCTGATTTAGTAAACAAAACCCAAGTCAGTATAACAGATTCGTGTATTTTATATGGTAAATCGCAACTTCTGAAGAAACGAATACTCTTACGGAATGCTCACTTCTTTCCTGCATGGCCGTAGCTAGTCGGCTGTTTCAGACATCGATGCGTGTGAAAGTAATGCAAGTTGAATGCAGAGGATTCAACGGTAAAAAGTGCAAAACACACCCAAAATGCATGGATTTTGCTCAAAATTATCGAAGTTAAGGTGTTTAGCATAAAAGATTTGCATTGGCATGTAACTTTGGGTCAAATGTCGTAAGCATGTACCAACACTTTACCGATCTGCTATTTTATAGGCAAAACTTACCCATTTAAAAATGCAACGATTTAGGCTCCAATTGATGATACAACGAAAATGTTCCAATTCGTGTCAACACAGTCCTTGTAATACTGCTTCTTTGTGTATATCAAGTATACCCGCAGCCCGAGTGGGTCAGCCGCTATGAATACAGGTCGTGTCCTCTACAATCAAAACTCTTACTATTACTACTTCAAATTATGCCCTACCATTTAATTAACTAAACGTCATTAGCCTCACTAGTTGCCAGTTCGCAGTTGGCGATTAGAATTGCGAATTGCAAAATGCAAATCAGTCACTAGTTTGCGATTCGATAATGGGAACTATCGAATAGTTCCCAGTTCTCAGTTCGCGGTTTGAATGAAGACTATATGGTTGCCAGTTCGCAGTTCGCGATTTCCCAGTTATCAGTTCGCGGTTGAAATGTAGACTTGTTGCCAGTTCTCAATTCGCGATTCGACTAGTTCCCGGCCATTTGTTTTTAATGCTGATTACAAACCAGTCCTCAGTTTGCTATTAGAATAGAAAGTTTTCGCGATTCAAATCGCGATTTGCGCCATACAGACTAGTTGCCAGTTTGCAGTTCGCGTTTCACTTACATGTAACTTGATCACTGTTACTGGGTATTTTTGTGACCTTTTTACAGAAAATGAGGAAAACGACCGATATGGGATTTCAGATGTCTTATTTGAAAGATTTTCCTATTGTTGTCGGTTTATAAGTTTCCATGATACAAAAACATGGTTGTGAAAGCTTCGATAGTTTTGAAAACTAGACATCTATGTCCCTTGTTTAGAATAAAATGTTTACATGTTTTGTTATTGTCAACTCTAACATGCACTCATATCATTATGGACATTTCATCTTCATGTAAGACGAAGGAACAAAGGAGGGATTTATGGGCTAGCAAACACCAGCATATTAACCGAGTTAGTACAAAATGACTTAAAAAAAAACTGACTAAAATAACTTTATTGTCTCCTCCAAATGAATCTCCAGATATAGTCAGCAGAAAATATGTCATTTTTTTGCAAGTTAATAAGAAACATTTTAGAGGTACAAAGTTGCTCAAAAACCATAAAACAACCATATAAAGTAAAAGGTTCAGAAATTTGTAATTATGTACCTTTGATGTTGACTACGAGGAAGTATTTTGAATAACTGATTTCATTTTTTCTATATTAAGTATAAAATATCAATTTCGAAAATTAAGTGCTTATGCAGCGCAGCTGGATACCTGTATTGGGATTATAGTGTATAACAGTATTGTACTCAACATGTTGAGAACTTTACCTACACCAAACATTCTTATTATTAGTGAATATTTTTTTATAAAGTGTGAGCTGGCTTGTAATCTACAAGGTTATTTTTATGTTTCAGTCGAACCTACTTTTAAATTATGGTATTCTATTCTATGAATCATTGTATTTAATTAAATAATTAGTATCGTTTAAAACGTGATACCACCAATTCGCCTTACCTGTGGAGAAGCCTTACTTCACAGATAATAAACACTGGGTCATTAATAATGGATATTCAGGAGATACATGTGTCGTATCGTATCATTCATCGTATACTATATACGATACACCATAGCCCTCGTACAAATTTAATAATAGACATTGTAACAAGAAATTCATAATTATAGTAATATCTGGGATCATGCATTACACATAAAAATAAATCCTGATGAATGCAATTCTTTTATCTCGCGATGAAATTAAGATAAGTTCAATAGATTCTCACCAGTGATAATGCGGTATTTATACATTGTATTTGCAAATCTTACAACCGTGAAGTGCCATTTTAGTTCACAAGTCTTGTTCACAATTTCGTCTGGCTGAAACTTCTCCTTTTACATTATATAATATATGTAAATATGGGTAAGTTTATCCTGGATAAAAATAGAAGTAAAATATCTACGCAGCAAACTCTAAGTAGGGCAGCCGTAAACGTTTATTGTTTCTTTATTTTCCGGCATCTTTTGTTGCAGAAATATTTTAAGTTAGTCGACATCTGACAAGAAAGATCTGACTTTGATAAAACAATTGTTTTCTAGTATGTGGGAAGTATTTAGCATACAGAAAAATGCAGTATTGTTTTGCAAAAGTAGATCTGAAACATTGATTAAACATAATTGAAAACAAAATCGTCTGACTCAAATTTATCGAAAAAACATGCACCAAAATTATGTACGCAATATACTGGCACATGGGGCAGAATTAATTGGGTTGCGGGGGATATGAAGGGAAGCGTTGTTGTCACAAATTGTATTGATACTGTGGGACACGGACCTAAATTCGTAGACTTGTGATATGTTGATGAGGCGGTGTAACTTGTGCGACAGTGATACGTGAGGACACGCAGTTGTGTTACTCGTGTTGCGGGTATACACAAAGAAGCAGTGCTACAAGCACTGTATTCATAATAAAGTTTATGTAGATCCAAGAGGAGAGAGACACTAAAGAATAGGGTGAAGCTGATTTCATGAATGGGCACAATCGTTTGTACGTTTGCCTGTTTGGACATATATATAAATCTTTATTAGAGTCTCATCAATGTACGAGTATATCACAAGACACAATCACAAACAGATTAACATTAAAATGATATACATTGCCATTCAGTAATGAATTATAAGAGACTAATCATTAAAAGAAAAGCACAATAGTTTACATATAAATACAAGATAATGCATATTCAAAGGTTAGTTAACGCGGGGCTGTAGGGAACCAAGGTGCCGCGGGGCTAACTTCACGAGAGTGTGGGAAATCTAGGTGCCACGGGGCTAACTTCACGGGGCAGCGGAGTAACTAGGTGCTACAGGGGTAACTTCAAGATGCGCAGGGAAACAATGTGCCACGGGGTCAACTTCACAGGGCTGCGGGGAAACTAGGTCTGAGGGACTAACTTCCTACTCGTCTAGATATCACTTAAATTCCTTCGGCTATCATCTGCAAAAAGTGTACACGTTCAATTCTATTAATTGAATGTGTTATTTTTTAAAAAGAAAGTATCATGTTCGTTAATTTATAACCTATTGGATGAGCATTTTCGGTTTAGAAATCACTCGCAATTTTAGGAACTTGCTCTGAATATTGCTCCATAAATTTATAAAACCTTAATCTTAATGATCACTTTGCTTGGCGTGTCGGCGATGCGGCAACACGACAAGCTGCTTATGCTGGGGCGAAAAGGCAAACACGACAACGCAACAAACTACTGATTTTTTGTGTTTACGTGTGGCGGGGAAAAAGCGAATATATGAAAACGCGACAAACCTTTTTTTTTCGATTTCGCGTGGCGGGATGTAAATGCGAAAACGACAATGCGACATTTTATTGATTTGTCGTTTTTCCGCCTCGGAGGGTTGTGGGGCGAAATGGTGAAACTTTGAAAGGGAAAACACGGATTTTTTCGTCGCTTTGGCAGGTAAACAATTGTCGCGTGGCGCCCTACGTTTTTCGTGTTTCGCATTTTCGCCCTGCCACCCGCCGAGGCGAGAACGCGACAAATCAGTAATTTGTCGCATTGTTGATATGCAACGCGAAAAGGCGACACGGCAGAAATCACCCACCATAGCAAACGTGCAATTCAACGACGAGGCAACAGTTCTAAGCCTAGCTTGTCTATGACAGCACAAAACTGTAAATTTACAAATACCGTAAACTAGTATAATACGCTAATTTAAGACGCTTTTGCAAGTTTATCAATTTAATAAGCGGTCCACTTGTGATTAATGTTAGAATAATCCGTTATTTACGTTTGTTGATACTTTAACCGATGGAGCCTCTTGGCTAAAGTGTTAAACCCCAAAATCCTATAGAATTGGTTCGAGCATTTTCGTCGATTTCCTTAGCTTTACTTTTCATAGCTTGACACAGAACGAAACATTATCAGATTACCATTAGACATGCGTCTATCATGTATTGAGCAAAGTGATTTAGTGATTTGTCTATGATTACTGAGTTTGAGCTAAATTTAAGTTTCAAAACGACACACTTTCTGATAAAATTTCACAAAAACTGGTTCATCAATGTGGCTACGGGCTACTGCAGTTTTATAAAGTTTGACCGGCTAGTAGTTTTTTAAGCAAGAATGATCTAGTAAAGCTCATTTAGACAATCAATGTAAGGAAAATCCATAATTACGAGGGCCAGTCGGATATGCTCATGGGTCATATATTGCTTGCGTGAAAGATTAAAAAAGGCAACCGTGTACAAAATCAATGTAGAATAGGCTGTTATAGGTTATAACAGCAACATTAAACGTTTAGAAGTAAAAACTGATCGGAAACTGTGAAAGAGAAGTTGATGTAGGCCAATCATAACTAGGTTAAAGATTTTCAAAACTATTCACATATAAGTCTATGTAAAATTATGAATTTTGAACCCAGTGGTAGAAGTTGAGTAATATTGTCTATAATCATAATCTTCAAAAGTGTTATGGTCACACACATTCTGTCAAAAATGATTTAGCTTAGATAGAAAATGAAGGCGCTTGAGTGCAAACATAGTTAAATAGTGTATTTTTTTATAATCAGAGACCACGACTCTGCATATTTTAATCAGGGGCCGTATTCTAGCAGCATCTCAAGTGATTTCTTAAATACTTCAACATACGTACAAAAGTTATAATTTTTATAATTATTTCAAAGGTCAATGAGTGAACATAATTACATTATCTTTATAAATATTTATATAAGATTTAATAAATCACACCCTCCATCTTTAAATTGTCTTCTAATGGAAATGAGGTGCTTCTGGAATATGGCCCCAGATGATATCATATAGACAGGCGAACACATTCTGGGTACATATGATTAGGATAAGTGAAGAAATGTAGGTGCTAGGGTGTAAAGTTCAAAGTTATCAATATCTCTTACATAATTTGCTGTCTCTGATATAGCTTTATAAAGACTGTCCTTCTTTACAGTACTGTACCAAACAGCTTTCTCCAAGAAAATACTCATCAAGGTACTGCGATATAGACTTGCCATGTCCCAGTATGCCCCTTTTACGTGCTTGTTTTTTATCGTTTACAACGTTTTTTACACGTCTCTCGAAATCCGATTAACAATGCTCAAATGCTTCCTCCATAAGACTTGCCCAAGGATCAGTATTGTTAGTATCATCCAGTTCGTGTTCATTCATCTTCATTATAATTGATATCCATTTCTTCATCAGATAATTCCTCGTCAGATAAGTCCTCGCCTTTTGTGTTTGATGAATTAAAAATATCATCATCATGTTTGCCTGTTTTATGTGCAGACATTTTATGACGTTACATATTCTAGGATCTAACGAATGATTTTAAACAGATATTACCCTCGAACATGTCCTTCTCGTCCGACTATTTATATCCAACTAATTGAAGTTCAAAATGTGATTAATTTAATGTTTGGTTTTGTAAGATCCAAATATATCCCTAATTAATTTTCTTTTCTTGACAGCGGATATATTTTTTTGTAGTTTATCCGATTTTTTGTCGATTTCAACTTTTTAGTTAAACCTTTGCTGTGCTTTTTTTGTCGATGTGATATTGTCTGTTGTTTTCGAGTTACTTAATTGTTTTGACTCAGCGGCAGTTTTTAAAGATTCTCGTTTCAACTCACTTTTGACCTGATCTACAGTTTGTTTTGCCGGAGATACCACTTCTATCGATATATTGCTTGTATCGGAATCCATAGGAACATTGTTAGGTATGAAAAATCCTTTACCCACTTGTGGTTTATTTTTGAAAAATTGAATCCATCTCTGTGGGTCTGGCACATATAAATTGGAACACCGCATGCTAGCTAAAATTAAAAGGATACTATTTGTGTGAAGTCATACGTAATGAAATTCGTGCCACAGAGGATTAATTTATAAAAACTGCTATGGAAATATTACTTCATTTATAACTTTACCTGTGTACCTTATACTTCGTTTTAAGCGGTATCCGTTTAATGTTTAGGATGATAACAATGACAGTTAACACCATTGTATGGGACTGAGAACAATATATCGAATATATACTTTCAGATATGTCATAAATGGGGGTTAAGGATTACTATATTAATTGGCTTATGTCTCTGTGTGTCAGTTCATTTATTTGTATAAAAAGAAATAAAAATGGTTAAATTAAATTGTCTTGAGACTGTTTCTGTTTAAGTACAAGTTTGCCTTTTTTTACCATGTTAAATTGTCCTTAAATAATGATAAGACTGATAAAATCAGACGACCTGTCAACAACCTTTCGTCAACCAGCGTAGTATTCTTCAACACTAGTACTACTATCCCATTTTGTACCGAAAACAATTATATAGTGCTGTAAAGAAGTATCGAAGCGTTAAACAGTTGTTCGTTGTTAAAAAATTTAAATATGGTGATACGGATGTTATTCTCTAAACGGTTGCTCAACGCAGGTCATATAAATGTTTATATACATGTTTATTTATTAATGTTTGTTTATTAATTTTGTAAAATATATAGTGTAGCATTTATTAGAATATGCCATTTCTTTATATTTACTCTCGCTGTTATTAGCGCATGTTGTATATAGTTTATTGCAGACGAGGAACTGTAAATGTTCAAGTCGTATGTTAATAAAATTCTGTTCTGTTCTGTTCTGTTCTGTTGTTATGTGTCGAACCGACTTCATTAACAAAAGAAAAACAAACGAGAAGAAAATTGAAAGCATCAACCTTCGACTAACTGACCTTTAAATCCACCCAAGTATAAATCATTAGCTAAATTAATGCACTGTATAATTAAGTGTAGATGATTTCATTTTGATGTACATTTGATCGTACATTTAAAACCTACTTAATATGATCACTCTATTGTTAAACCTAACGGTCAGGACATAAAAGAAAAGCATTGTGGTAGAATAGGACCTTAATGTGAGGATTGCACCGCACAATGCACTATTTCTGTACCAGTGTAGTGCGAAAGGTATATCTTAACACCTTTTCAGAGGTCCGCCAAATTTGAGCGAAAATGTGTCACACTGCCATTGTATGTAATTTTATTAAAATGAACAAACATTAGTAAAAATGAGTAAAAATGAGCAACAAATGACTAAACATGAGTAACAAATGAGTAAAAACAAGAGCTGTCAGTAGGACAGCGCGCTCGACTTTTTTAGTGCTTGCCAATAAAACAAAACTTTGACAGTTAAGGGCACACAAGACTTTAACTAGAAATTTCTAAGTACATGTACAAATCAAGAAACATTTTCACAGAGTTATCTTTTCTTGCTTACAGATAGGTGTCATGATGGTACATAAGTACTCCAACTTTCAAAGTAATCATGGTAATATCTCAAATGGTTAAGTCAACGAGTGGACAAAAATGAAAATTTTAACTGAGTTTCTAAGTCGAAAAGGGCCATAATTCAAATAAAATCCTTGACAGAATTATCTTCTCCTGCCTATGTTTTGGAATCATGATGGTAAACAAGTATTCAAACTCTCAAAGTATAATATCTCAAACAGGTTAGTCAAAAAGTGGACTGGTACGAAAAACTTAACCAAGATTCTAAGTCGATAAAGGGCCTTAATTTTTAAAACAAATACTTGACAGAGTTACCTTCTCTTGCCTACAGATGGGAGTAATGATGTAAACACGCATTCAAAGTTTCAAAGCAATATCTTTAAGGGTAAAGTCAATAAGTGGATTTTACCCATATTCAATGTATTTTCTAAGTCAAAATGGGGCATAATTCTGTCAAAAACCTTGACAGAGTTATGTTATCTTGTCTGTTGATGGAGGTAATGGTGATAAACAAGTATGGTAAGTTTCAAAGTAATACCTCCAATAGTTTTGAAATAAAGTGGGGTGGTACGAAAAACATAACCAAGCACAATACACTATTTAATTAAAAAAAGGACCATAATTATGTCAAAAACCTTGACAGAGTTATGTACTCTTGTCTGTAGATGGGGGTTATGATGGTAAACAAGTATGTAAAGTTTCAAAGCCATACCTCTAATACTTTTGTAATAAAGTGGGGTGGTACGAAAAACTTAACCAAGGTGTGACAGCAACGCGGACGCCGACGCCGAGGCGAATAGGATAGCTCCCCTTTTCTTCGAAAAGTCGAGCTAATGAGCAGGTGTAAGTAAAAATGAGCAACAAATGAGTAAAAATGAGCTAAAATGAGTCAAAAATGAGCACAAATGAGTGAAAATGAACACAAATGAGCAAAAATGAGTAGAAATGAGCAACAAATCCGTAAAAATGAGCAACAAATAAGTAAACATTAGCAGGCATGAGTAAAAATGAGCAAACAATGAGTAAAATGAGCAACAAATGAGTAAAAATGAGTGAACGTCATTGATCTCCCACAGGAGCTGATATTACACCCAATTTACAGTTTAAAAACCACACTCTCTTAAATAGGATAAACAGTCTAATGTAAAAAGCAACTGTGTCTGTGCCATGCTCAAAGATTAAAATTATATTGATGGTATTCGTTCCATAAACTGAGACAACAGTGTATGCATTGTCAGACTGTGACAAACTTAGGTTTCAGTCTAAATGTTCTGATGATTATACGATGACGTGTCTTTATGGGGCAGGAACAGCAATATTTAAAGGAATAAAGTGTTTTATTATTCAATTCCTTTTCAAAAGTCATAATTTTATACACTAGGTAAATATTCGTATGACCAATAAGTTCATTTCTCAATGTTTCCGCAACAGAAACACCAATACAACTAAATGTACAAATTACAATTTTCCACTTTTATAGCAAATTAAAAACAACTGATTACTCTACTGTCTATATATATAATCATCTAGGTCGTCTGCTTGGTGTCTCATAACAAAAGGTATGTAGTCACAAAAGTAGTTATGTTACATTTTAAAAAATCTATGATGTGATAATAACAATTGTTGTAAAAGTTCTACTGAATCTATGGTTGGATATCTCAACAGTCTTGATAAAGGCCTAGATGTATACAGAATCCATCTTAGATCATATTCAATATTGTTCAGCTCTGAGTCGATCCAGGGTCTTCCACTACATTCTTTTATTAATTCCAACATATGACTTGTAGCTTCTGCATGCTCACGTTAATCTTCTATTAGTCTAAAACCTTCTCTTTTTCAAAAGTCAGTAACTATGTCTGACCTTGGATATACTGATAACAATCAATGTCTTAGTGTCAAGTTTTACAAAAGGATGTACATTGTACTAGTTAAATCAATATATTGTCCCCGCCAAGTTTAAAATGGTTGTTATAGGAATTTTCACAGTTCAAAAGCGTGCAACCTAATCTAATACTCTATCAACATAACCGTTAGGGATTTCATTTAAACCGCTAAATATTTTCCGCAAAAATATTTCCCGCCATCTTGGTGGTGCTGGTGGTGTACTGGTGGTGCAGCTGGTTCAAAATGGCCACGCAACCCCAGTCGCCATCTTGGTGATGCTGGTGGTTCAAAATGACCGCGAAATAGAGCCGCCAAATATGTACCACCAGTCCGTCATCTTGGAAATTGTAGTGCAGGTGGTACAAAATGGCCGCGAGAGCCCCGGTTTTACACTACCGTAAACATAATTAAATCTTCAAATTTTGTTAACTCAAGAGCCATCAAGGCTTCGTCCTCTACCCACAGCAACGAAATAAGTGATACATATTAAAACATTTAAACTACAGTAATGAAATTCGGGCCATGTCTGCAGTTTTAATTTGTTAAAAATTTCCTTTTGGGGGGAGGGGGCGATAAGCATATTTCAATGACGACCTTGAATACTACAGTTTCCCCTTCTATATCGGAAAGTGCAATAATACTCAGGTTAGCGATATAGGCCCTAATGGTCATCTCGTCTCTATTTGAATGAGTATATTTTCTTTTATCAAGCAGTTAATATTTGTGCAAAAGTAAACTGTTACCACTGGTTGCAAACAAGAACATTACTAAAGTTTCTATATGCATACAGAGAATATAGGGAAAATAACCCAGCTGCATTTGTCTCTGATTGCCTGACTTTTTAATGAGAGAGTTTCCATTTTAAAAACTTTGGTAAGGAGTGATTTGGTAATTACTTGTGCAATCTGACTGCTACTTTCAGAGAATAGGAATGATCTTGAATAAAAGATAAAATGTACTCGGCATTTAACGAACAATCCGACTTAAAGCTGCAAGACCTAAGTTGAGATTTAAAATATAAGTGTTATTCAAATACTGCAAAGCGTGTCTCAGGTATGACGATGTATACACGAAAGACAACACCAAAATTATTTACCTTGGGTTATTAAAGTCTTGTGAATACACAATGTTTTAAAAACCTACCTGCGCGAGCAATGCTATAATTACATGTAAAATGAGCAAAAGATATTTCCTTCAAGGTTCTCTTGTTATTTTTTGCAGCGTTCTAAATATTGTCCTCAACATCCTGATTTGTTGCTCGGTATTACGCAGTTTAATTACAGCTCTTTCATAACTTCCTGCTAGATATAGATATAGATATAGTTACAAAAAAGTGTTATGTCACAAACGACTGTCTCGTCACTATATTAATATTACTTCTATGAAAAAGGCAGACCAGTTTACACCCTGTCTGGACAAGGGATTTCACAAATGATTCCATCCTAGCTTTTAACATTAAACGGTTGAAAACAGAAGAGACAGAATTTAATTTTTTGGATATTTCAGGGTGGTTTTTGCAAAATATGTAAATGAGCTGGTCAAAATCCACTTCAAAGTGAAATATGCAAATGAGCTGCATTAAATCTACCTTGAAATAATCTGATAGCAAATGTATTTTCCAGCAAGGTATTTGAACCACCTGGAATTTTAAAAACAGATTCGTTTTCATATGAATTGTAGTACTAGTACTTTCAGGGTGGAAAAACGAAACATTTAAATTAGGCAGAAAATGAAGTTGAGGTAGACAGAAAATCCAATGGAATACCTCACCTTGTAATATTGGAAATCCATCCAGATTTGTAAGTGCAATCCTACCCTGAAAAAACATAGTCCAAATTCCACCCTTAAAATATACACAGAAAGGGTATGATATGACATAAGCTATGCAGACCCAAATGACCACTGTCAAATAGCCAATATGCTTTAAGATCAAGCTATGTTAAACAAGAGGCCCAGAAGGGCCAGTATTGCTCTACTGGACTAACATGACTGTTCTGAGAAAGTTTTTTTTCAATCTTTTGGAACGGTCACTTGTTATCAAGGTTTAGAAATATTGGCTGTTACCACAATTGGTTTTCCCATACGGTGGCTCAATTTCAATACAGATCATCCACAAGTTGCAGGCAATCTTCTGAGCAAGTTTTGTGAAAATCCATTGGAAAATGTGACATGTAGAATGTTACCAAGGTTTTACAATAATCAGATGTACCTGTAGCTATGTTGGTTTTCATACAATGTGGCTGAATTTCTATACAGTTCATCGACATGTTGCAGGAAACATTCTGAGCTAGTTCTGTGAAAATCCATTGAAAACTGTGACCTGTAGAGTGTTATCAAAGTTATAATCATTAAAGAGCTGTTCTATTTGAAATATGACATGTGGATTATTAATAATACCTAGAGTGGTGTGACTCATACAACAGTTAGGATATTATTAGCTCTCAGCCAATAGAGAATCTGCTAATCATTGAAGAGGCAAATCAAAATATTGTAGCAGACGACACAACTTTCTTTCCAGGAAGTAACACTTTTAGACCACCAATTAACTTTCTTCTGTTTTTAACTTTATGACATTTATGCTAAAGAACAATTTCCCACAAATCTACTCTTTAATTTCTCTAAACAAATGGTCCTAATTACATGCTGTACACATGATCCAAATTTTGTTACAATAAAACATAAAAGTAGGTCAAAAAGGCGGGGCCACAATTAGACCAGTAACCAATGCTACTTACAAAATATCTAAGCTCTGGGTCTTTCAATTACGTAGAGGAAGACCTTTGAAAGATGATAAAGTTTAAGGCTATTATAGTATTGTAGAAATGATCCAATTGTTGTTTTTGGTGAAATGGATACACATGTATGTTTTAGTCATTCGGACAAAGTCTATATCTAAATGTGCCATTAATGTGGAAAAAAGCGACCTATTATGCGACAACTAGTCACTAATTTATTATTTTGAGATGTTCGCCATAAAATGTTTACATTCTAATTTGGGACGCTGATGTAGGCGAAATTACGCCGTATGCAAATTTCAAGAAAATTCTGCATTTTATTTGATTGATATTTATAACAACATTCGTCGTCAATATGGCAAATGTTTCTTTTTGCAGATGCATGTAATTGTATCAATAAAATATCTTATTACGCAATTTTAAATTTTATATTCTCTTACATAGAAGATTAATTCCTTTAAGTCAAAAGGTTCTCACATGAACAGCAGTGACTGTCTCCTTGTTCAAAACGGCTCAAACCCTGTTACGAACTATGTGAGAAACTTGGCAGGTAACAAAATAATTAATTTTCCGCACGTCAACATTGTAATTTATAGTCTGCATTTTTTTTGAAAACTGATCAACTTATTCGCTTGTTTATTTTGAGTGTCCTACAAGTGAAATTTTGATACATGGCAAATACGGTAAAAAGATAAGTGAAACAAACCTTTATATGTTATAGTTTGTGAAATACATAGTGAACATGATACTTACCTCATTCACCGAGGTTCTTTGTCAAATGAATAACTTTTGCCAAACATTTTCGATTAGGTTGAATCGCAACTTAATTCATTGTTTTGGTTAATTTAAAAAAGATTGTTTTATTTTGATTACGAAGATATCATCCGTAGCTTAATGAGTGACTTTTGAAGTCAGTCAAGATTTAATCAAGGCAAACATTCAATTCATTTATTTAAGGTCGACTCAAAGCTAGCAGACTTTGAATTTACTGATGACCGAAAACAGAACTGTATGGTTCCACCCAAGTTTTAAATACGTGTATGAATGTTTTTGTTATCGACTTTGGACCCCGAATATGCATAGAACGAATCGTCAAGAAATGTTTCATAAAAAGCTCTGTAAGATATTACAGAACTGTATTGTTTTTAAGTTTACGCTATCAAATTATAAAGCGTTACAAACGCTTCTAAAATTCCAACATAAACGTATAGTGTAGCGGTGATGTTAAACCTGGCTCGCCAACATTTTCAACATATCTACTCAAATTATTTTGTAGTTTTTTCCTTGTTTTGTTGATTTATTTTATGTTTCAGTATATCATTTTGGAGAGACTTTATTTTTAACCGGAAACTATGAACGAGCAGCTTTAATAATATATTTTTGAACAACCAGTCCCTTTAGTTCCTATAGAAACGGAAGTTTTTCTTAAAACGTTTCAGCCTTAACTTATGCTTAAGGATGATTTGTTAAGATGGCTTGTTGATTTTGTCTGTTCGTCTGTCCGATCGTCAGCAAGTACTGTGTTAGCACTCTTTTAACCATATTTTCCTGGATTTGGATATAATCATTTTAACGACAGAATCTTCGTCAAGGTCAGTTATTGGTCAGATTTGACTGGTGGTGTAAACACGTGTAGAAATACATGGCCTTAGGCGTTTAATTCAACTGACATGCGCCTTTCGGTATAGATACGAAGTCTTTCCAACACTGTGGATTCTTGTTTTCGTTGTTTCAAGTTTTATTTAATATGCCGTGATGAACTTAGCGGAACACTGTTAAATATATATCAATACATTCATTCACCGCCAAACAATGTTCTTTAATAATGGTTGCTTTGTTGAAAAGTTTTACAATCTGTGGAATAAAACCACATGTGCCATGCAGTAGTTGTGTTTTTTCACGTACCATTTATGGAATAGCAAGAACATATTTATTTTAAATGAATATTTTCCTGGTGTTTATGAAGAGAACAAATATGCAGTCATGATATGTTATCATCACCTAGTTAGAATCATTTAATACTAGCACCTTGTGGACGGGATTGCAATATATAATGTTACATCTATTCAAGACTTTATATTCTAGTAGTCTTTTAAAAACTTGCAGTACGGATTGCCTTTTGCAATGTGAAATAGACGCCTTGGGAGACTGTGATAACAGTAAGGAATTGTTAATCAGTTCGTTAACTACGACTCTAAGAAGTTCAAAATGTATTACAGAATTGCCTGAGCTGACCACGCCTGTAAGTGGGAATTGTTTTGGCGTTGTCTGTCCGTACGTTCGTTCGTCTGTCTGTCCGTGCGGAGTCATAACTCAAGAACCAATGGATAAATTTCATGAAACCTGAAATAAGTGTACAATAGCATAATGCCGCGGCGCACACCCAACTTTCGTTAAGATTGGATTGGTATCTCTAGAGTAATTGTCATTCTAATATCCACCCTCTACACTTCCAGACTTTTCTTAAGGGAGTGTAGCGCTTTTCTATAATATTCTATTTATAAATTGTTCTCTTTTTTCTGAAACTAATAGAACTGATTTAATTTAACTTAAAAACTGAGTTCTGTATAACTGAAAGATGAAGAAATAAGATTTACCACTTAGATGGGAGGGTGAAATTTTTAAAATACTTATTTCTTAAAAGGCTTCCCAGAATTTAATTTGATTGGCACAAAATCAACTTTGTATTCTCTAACAACGGTAAATTTAGAAACTGGATTTTTACAGAAATGAGGCCCTTAAGGGGGCGTAGTGCTTTTCTTACATAATTATTCAATATAGAAACTTAAGAATTCTTGTTGCCTGAAAGTAGTAGTACTGATTTAATCTAAGTGACAACAATTAAGTTCTTTATGACTGTAACTTGAAGAGAGAAAAATCACCTTGGAGATGAGGCCCAAGTTTAGTGGTGAAATTTTAAAAATGCCTTTCTTCCGTGAAACAGACAGACCAATACACTTTCCAGTTGTTCTTTTTCAGCTATTTGCTTCATTTGGCGGAGGATATTAATTCACTGAATTTGCTTGTTTCATTTATATATTTATGTACATATGCCAGCCAATAAAATTTAAACTATTGAAATGACTGAAAACTAACAGAAATCAGTTACGAGAATATGAATAATAAAACAGTCAGTATTTTATTTATCACTTGACTCGCATTGCAAAATAACGTTGTTTAGATTGAGCGTAAGTAGTAACAGGTCAAGAAAGCTCCCGTTTTTTCTTAGTCCAGTCATAAAATACACATTATTTTGAAATAATTTCTACAATGTACAAATTCATTCATGCAAATTTTCAGCTCTTTGTGTATCTTTACCATGTTACCTTCATTTCCGCTATTTGACTTCTCACAAAACTCATATTCAATCAGCTCAGTGCTTTTATTTTGATGCCTTTTTTCAATGTCTATGACATTAGATGAATAGAATACTCGGAATATGATACTTTCCCTTCTTCAGATTTCGTTTCCAATTCAAGTTTCTTAGATCTCTACAATACAGGACAATATGAGGAATACAAGAAGCAATTATGCAGGTAAAAAAAGTGCTATTTAGGAATGTTTAACTACAGTGCTGACGGCAAATATCTTTGCCTTTGCGACCAGTGTAGGTGATGATCAGCTAGCACAGCCATGTAGTCTATTCACGATATGTACTTTTTACTTTTTAGTCTGTTAATTCGAGTAGATACCCCTTTGAGTTATTAATGGAACTGTCACAGCTGAAAGATTGACAAGTTCTGTTTAGAATTTATCGGTGTAAGGGTTTGAAGGTTGAATCCTGTGTTTGTACCGAACATTTGTATTTTTGCAAATTTGGATTTATTTATGTCATTGTAAAACATCTGCATTTTATATATTTGACCGAACTTTCTGTTATAAACGCAAAAATAGGATTTCTTTTTTGTTTACAAATGTGTTCCAGCACCGCTAAACCAAACTAATCAGTGGTCAATTAACAAAAATAGTGTACATGTATGTAAAAGTTTATCCTTGATAATGCAATTTATGTAAAGGTGCAGACATAATGATTATTTTTAAACTCTGCATCACAAAATACAAATGTAGTATATTTAATTATACCATAAACAGCATTGTTTACATCCATTTTGACTCTGTGGGTGATACTAATAACAAAATAAACGTTTTAGAAGAATTTACGCTACCATTTTTAGTCGTTCGCGGGATATTTACTAAGTTATGATTTGTTTTGATGTTTCAATCAACTCTCAAAGAGCTTAGGACTCAACCGTTAAGCTAAATAAACTACATAAATTGTATTGTGTTTTGTAGCATTGCATCTATCAAATAAGTTTGCCTTTTCCATTAAGTGGGATGAAAAGATATTTAACATTACTATTATTACATTATTTTTTTATTCAATACATGATACATATAACACTAGAACAACATGAATTTGTCAATGTTTTAAATGGAAAGTCATTATACCTTATGTAAATCATTAAAACCTGTATTGTATCATGTATGATTAAATGAGGTTACCCGCAAGGGGCCTCAAATAAAAAGAGTTCTTTATGACTGTAACTTGAATAGACAGAATATCACCTCAGAGATGAGGACCAAGTTTGGTGGTGACATTTTAAAAATGCTTTTTGTTCCTGAAACTGACAGACAAGTACACTTTCCAGTTGTTCTTTTTCAGCTATTTGGTGGTTCATTTGGTGGGGGATATAAATTCACCGCTCAAAGAGCACCGGATTCAACCGTTAAGCTAAATAAACTACAGAATTTTTATTGTGTTTTGTAGCATTGCATTGCATTGTTGTATTGCACTGCATTGCATTGTATATCGGCCTAGAATATTAATGCAGATATCTGAGTATTTACCGGCCATATTTGAAAAATGTATGATAAAATGGTTTACTGGTTATTTAGTCAAGCACGTCCAGTCGGTAGCTGAGAAAATCATGTACTATTTTATATCCATAGTTTTCAAAAGAGAAGTGCTATGAATCATTGTTGCAAACAAGCCATGAATTTCATGACTTACTTTGGGGAGGGGGAAAGATCGTGGTACTATACGAATCAAATAATAATTGAAGACGAAGATGAACTAAACTAAACAGTACTTACAGATAAAACGTTTCAATTACTTGTAGCTGTAGACTTTCTTCAAATTTGCATGCCATACATTATGTTTGGTATATTTCATGTGATGGTCCTTCGCAAAAAAGCGTAGCTGTATCAGTGTGCGACAGGCAAACTATTGTTCGACCGCCAGTGCAAGACTTTACGAAGATCTATAAAAATTAAGAATTTTATTTCCTTTTGTGAAGACGCTGACATCAAACACTTTTACACGAAGTTCGGCGGGGATGGCAAGTGTGTTGACCCTAAAGTGGTAAGCAGGAAATAAATTTGTACAGTATCGTCCTCAGTTGATTACAATGCGTCATAATTGTTTTATTCTATCCATGAACACGATATTCCGGAACCAATTCAAGGGTGTAGCACAATTAGCCAATATTACAAAGATAAGTATATCTACTTTAGTAAGCAACCATATATACAATAGTAGTAAAAGAATCAGTTGCTAACATGTTTCAGTACTTTATATTCCAAAACCTATAGTCGGAAGTGGTAAAAGATGACAAGAGTTCGTATGTAGGCAAGTTTCTGCCCCGATCATTTGTAGTCACATTATATGATATAATATACAATGTACGTTATTTCTCTTTTCCAGGACAGCAAATGCTTTCCGTTGAAAGTTAGGTCCGGTGGTACAGTCGCTGAATTCTTCAAATATTTCTGCATTTTGTCAGAGGTGAACAGATATTTGTTGTTCTGTGTTATATGTATTATATCGGTACAAAATATCAGATATATGGAAGGTATGACTATATACCCGCCGTGATCTGCCCGATAGCTTAATTTACCGACGAGAATTTATTGAGATATACACATATTATCGTTGAAATTTTAAACAATTATCGTGCTGGCAATTTCGCTATCTCGTGGAGTGCAAAGAAGTAACCATAGCACCGATCGAAAATTACAATCAAAAGTCCTTTATAAAAATAGAAATTTAATAGTAATGTAAATTAAATAACATGATTTTCCTCTCGGTATGTTGTCAACCAGCAGAAGTGACACAGGTCTCGCATACCTTATTAAAAGAGCACACATGCCGGGTACTCCCGCGAAATATGTTCCTGGCATGCACACGCAAATGGTAAACCAGACCACGCCACTTCCCGTATGATTGGTTGGGGATAAGATTAGAGGCAAAGACCAACGATGTAAAGTGTCCAGTTTATATGCGGTCAGTCGCACCTTCTAATCCATATGCCTAACATTTCTGATTGTTGCGTGGGATCCAAAACTACCCACTGAGCAATTTGGTCAAAGTATAGCAATAGTGGCGCTTCAAGACTTGGGTGACTTAGCTGAGCGAAATATGGAGATAAGATCATAATCGTTATGTTTTTACCGTTTGGTTTTCATGACGCTTTCTTACTTCAAGTATTCTAATTATTGTTTAAATACATCATTTCTTGTTAATGTTAAATGAATCCGTCTCGGACATTGTACATATATGATTAAGCTCGCAATGATATTAACACGTAAAATACAGCGGAGAAAATTAGATGGTCGGTTTACTAATTAACATGAAACATGTAGAAAAAATATTTGTTTCTAAAATTGGTGCCTCAAAGCTCCGTGCGTGTATGAAATATGTCGCAAACGGGACATGTACAACAGCGATGGTATCTTAACTGAACAACATAACAGAGGTTTCATACAGCTTCGCCGGATGTGGCAAGCAGAACCACGCCTTCTTTTCTAAATATAACTACGATACCAAATGTGACACGTCGGGAAGTGGAAAACCTGTAACCAGCATGGTACGTACTGACAATTGTATTGCTTTACCAGTAATTCGTTTTATGTTTTCTTTTTAAATATTATTGTTGTACTGTAGAGAAGAATATTTATTTCATGCTACCTAATGAAATACTGTGTTCTATCAGTAAAATATAATGAGATGATATAGATATCATGTCAGCTCGAGTGTTTAGTGGTTTAATATGTTTAATATATTAAAACATATTAAAACATGAGAAAAGGCACTTAAATTAAAAATACACTTACATCATGATAAAAATCGCGGTCTTTAATCAGTTTGAATGGAAAATAGACAAATCTAACATGTCAATACTTAGGCAAAATTTTTAAAAAATGGAATCTTCACTCTTAATGACTTGCGAGGGATTATCACCTTACTTAGCCAATATGACGGGGAAAATAAATGGGGTTACCCCATTCCGGGGCCTCAAAAAAGAGTGTTTAGTGATGCATATACATACCCAGTAAATTAGCTTGTTTTAGTAGTTAGTATAAAATAAAAAGAACATTTGTTTGTTTTGATATGAGCGGATATAGAATACATCTCAACTTAAAGTGATACAATTTTTCGAAACGGTAAACTGCATTTTTTGGCAAATTTATTATGTATAGACAATATTTTAAGTATCTTTCATCTGACTCAAACAAAAAATCTTCAAATTGATATTATTAAAAAAACATAACAAATTCAATGATTTCCGAAGGTTACTTCTAGGTTGCATACAAATGCAATCGTGGTTGATCCTTATAGTAACTATAGGTGCCTAATATTTAACAACTTTAACGAGAAATATCTTTAAAAAAAAGATGGTCGGCGCGATTTTGAGTATATGAAATTCTTATGAAGTTTTATCTTATGCAGTTAGAAGGCGCTAAATATCACAGGGTCAGAATAAAAATGCACCTTGACCGGGACGCGAACCCAGGACCATTTGCTTACACAGAATACAAAGCGAATGCTCTCCCGACTGAGCGGACGGCCGGCCGCCAATGAACATTAAACCGGTACCGTGACATCTGCATAAGGACAAACGTTAACTTTGTTTTCTTATCATATATGTTACATTCTACTTGTCTGAAAGGTTAACTTCCGGTCAAAATCGAGCTTAATACAAATCTGCCGAAAAACACAGTTTTGAGTAGTATTTTGTCGTAATTGCAAGTGTAAATTTGGAAATTCCAGAACAGCATGCTTTTTGCCATTATTTGGTTTAATGCAACAAGGCCATTACAAAATTCAAGCAAAATTACACTTGTATACGTCAACAATTTTGCCAAAAGAGCAATTTTACTCGCTGCTCAAAATCTATGTCTTACAAAAAGTTCCATTTTTAAAGTTGTATACTAAAGTGCGATAGTACATGATTCTTTTTCAACTATATTTTTCAACTAACAAATACTGAATAACTTTTATATATGACATCATATATGACAGATCTGCTAAAATTTTCAACGAATGAGCATTACACGCTTCGATCTACTTCAAAAAATGATTTAGTGTTAAATACACTACCGAGAACTAATTATTTCAAAGATTCATGTTCTTATTATAGCATGAAAAATTGGAATGAAATACCAAATAATATAAGAAGTGCCAAGAAGCATACATCTTTTAAAGTAAACTGTAAATCCTACTTTTTAGATAAAACCCAGCAATAATTTGCTAACAGTAATATGCACGAGTGTCTATCGGTAAATGTATGAATGAAGTATAGGTTTCTGAAATATTAATTATTAATATATATATAATATATATTAATACTAATATTAGGTTAAAATTAAATAATTAAACATATATACTATGCATGTATGTGATTGTGTAAATGTGATACGTCATTTTTGCTTTTGTATTTTTTTTGTATTTTTTAGATTTGTTTATAGAAGGTCGCATTGTAAATATGATGTTGTTATGGATTTCTGTAAAATATCATAATGTGTTACCTTCTGAAAATAAAGATATTATTATTATAATTATTATGATTATATAGCTTGGACTAAAGTAAATAGGCAATTTTTGTCTATTCTTTAGCACCAACTATCTTCAACACATTGGCTACTAGGTCCGTGTATCTTTTTTAAGATATGTATTGTGACATATCTTTAATTTCTACACGGATAGTAACTGGGCAGTTTCAACGACTTGTTAAGATCGCGACACCAGTTGCAAGATGTTCACATTTCATCACTTGTATTTACATAATGATACTTACGTATTTTCTTACTTTGAACCAGCAAACTGCGAAATCAAGATCAGCAATTTAATGCCATAGTGAAAGATTTCACGTTTAAGATTGTGCAATAAAAGATTATTTTATACAACTTATTGAAATCAAATACTGAATTTCAGACAGTTGATTATTGAACAAAAATAATTTACGCACTTAAAATGATAGCAATTTTTATATGAAAATAATAAAAATGGTTAGGCATATCCTCGCAAACTACGAGTACAAATTTGTGAGTAAAAACTACCCGTTTGCAGAAAGAATGCTGACTTATTATTTAAGTGTCACAAAAGACGTTTATTGTGACAGAATAGTTGGTTAGTGTAATATAAATGTACATGTACGCATATCATTTATACAAGACTGTGAATAAAATTTGTTTTATATACGTTTGTTTTGAAAATATGTGATGAAAGAAGAACAAAAATTATAAAGTTTCACTATACTTAGCAACAAAATTATGTCCTATCTCTTTTTGAAGTATTCAAACTTGAGAGTTGATACTTACATATAGGGATTTGGGAATATTGACATATTAGAAAGAGCCTAAGTAAACTTTTATAAATGTATATCAATCTGAAGAAATCAACTCTTACTTATATGGCGAACTTAATGTATACCCCTTATAAACTGACATCAAAAGCAGATTTATAGCATACTGGTCAAGGCTTTTAGATAATATTGCAGCTGGCAAATCAACAAAACTTGCCTCTTAATTGTATGTTATTATTCACGAGATGCACACTCAAAGAATAATAAAACCACAGTGGGTTGACACAAAGTAACATTAAATATATTTTGTGCAATGCAGCCTTTTCAAGAGTATATATATCCGAGTTTTTTTAACTAGTAAATGGTTGAAAATGTCAAGTAAACAAAAAATAAAGATATGTTTATACAAGAATGGTATTCTGTGGTAAAAAACTTTTTTTTATTTCTGCGGAGGAATCATCAATGCTTTCGTTACGTTTTGTGCACTCTCTAAAATGGGTGTCATTTAGAATAAAAAATATGTTTAATGCATTAATCAAAGGGTCTTCATCAAACTTAAAAGTTTTTGCTAAAATTTGCAATAATAAATGGCAACATTAGCGAAATAAGACAAGTTGTGTTGTTAAACCGTCATTAACAGGTTTTTGACAATTAATAAGCGGATGGCAATCGCTGTATTTGTAGACATGTGATTTTACGTATATTTAGCTCATTTTCGGAATTTTGATAAAATGATCTGCTCGTTGTAGTGTATGTCCCTTTGAAGCTAATTCATTTACGCTAATAATAGCCGTCGTTCAAGTCATTGCGAAAATCACAGAGTAAAATTCAGTACTAAAACTGAAATAAAAAGAGTATATTTCTGTTCAGATTAATTTGCATTTCTATTCAAGAAGGGCATTAAATATACATTTATTTGATAATTTGTGTCATGTCAATAAATTATCAAATTCAACCGATTACGTCAAGAGTCTCAGATCATTTCTATTGATTTCTGACTTTAACCAACCGGTTTGATGTTATAAAAAATAATTTGCAACACCTTAAAGTTATATTACTCGTCAAAATGGCTATATCAAATAATGGTCAAGTATGTATCTTTAATCACTGTAGATGCTTTGAAAACGTAAAAGAAATTAGTTATGCCAAGTTATTCCTCTCATTTACAGATATAAATGAAAATATGCCTAACAGAAAATGTGGATTATCAATTTTTGACTAGGATAGTAAAAAAAGGGTTCTTACAGATTTTCTCTATGTTCAATAGGAATTGAACTTTTATTAAGATACACGTGTTTTGGTTACTGTGACAATGTTCATTATTGTACGTGTAAACGTCAGTGATTGGTGTCTTATATATTAGTATGATGGTAAGTATGAAAGGTAATATCGCTATGCATGGAGAAGCGTGTAGCAATAACCTACTACAACACACAGGAATCAAAGCGCTGTGAGCGCTGAAGGCCTGGGGGGCTATAGGTTAACTCCCCGAAAAACAACTTTTGACCTACGTGTTTTGCGCTGAACCTTACCTAAAGCGCGGGTCGAAATGTGCAGAGGACGAAATTCAATATATGACACAGAATGAATGATTCACAAATATAGGGGTGACAGGGAAGTTTGTTTTATTATAAAACGTACGTTGAATGAAAAATAACCACATAGTCAACATTATAAATTGTTTAAGCCAATAAAAATAATTCGATCTGCGCTTTGTACAACTTCAAGCGATATCATCTGATGATGTGGATCGAAAATTATTGTGTACCAAGGACAAGACCTTGAAACAGAAATAAACAAAGCAATACCAGCAATGAAATATAAATACAGTACTGTACAATGTGTATAACAGAGAAAACCAAAAATGATTCTGGGTTACCTTGTAGTTGTAATCGGTGAAACCGTTCACTGGGCCTTGACATGCAGCGTCCTCGATAAATGGCGGGTGATTTTGATCACGTGAGTTCCTTCTCGGGAATGTATGTAAATTATATCTTTTTTTAGAGAAATTTATTTTTAGGTAAATATATATGTAATCGTTCGTAAATAACAAAGTTGTCAATGAAATAACATCGGAAATTTGAAAATCAAACTACAAACTCTTATATCGAGCTCCGTACGTTTCCGTACTTTTCCGTGATATGCATATATTATCTTTCGTAATCAGCTAACAGCGCATTAATTTCTAAAACAGAAAAAATGTGTAATGCAGCCCGTAAGCTATATACATTCCTGCAATCGTTTGAAGTTGTATTTACTCTTTTTATTTGTAATATGTTCTTATCATATGCGACATTCAAACAGAAGATTGATCTGGTCTGTCTTGCACTACTTTCGCATAGCGCATGTTTACAGTTGTTATTCGCACATAGCACAGCTAAATTTCTTGCAGTGTTTGAAATGTGGTATGCTAACTTAGGCCTAGGGGACTTTCAGTCCCCAGGCCAAAAATCAAAGCGACGTTGGCACTGAAAGATGGCTGTGTGGAAGAAAGAATGCTAGCGTCAGCACGTAAATGAAATTGTCAGAAATATCTTTAACAGGTCTGCCCTGCTACCGACCATGTCTCTTTACGTGAGAAAAATGGCAGTTTCTTACGGAGGATATAGGACTCTAGTACTGGTTTTTCCAAAGAACGATTGTTAAATAAAATGTCCACCTGTTAAAATGACCATAACATTTTCTCGTAGAGCAGGATCAAGAAAAGTTTCAATTTAGTAACTTTCAGAGCCTTGATAAATCTCCAAATTGTCGTTTGTATTTTGAAACGTTTCTGGATTCCGTGTTACAAAATATCCGAAATATACCAATTTGGGTATTCGTTGACATCCCTAGTTACAATATTATGTATTATGATATAGGAGCTCGACTTGCCGTCCAGTATTGCATGTAATAGGATGTGACAGTGATAGTGATTTGAAATAGGAAAGCCATAACTTGTTTTCATTTCATCGCATATACAAATTCGCCTTTACCATACAAAAAGAAAGTACAACAACTTGTAAAAACTAAATTGGAATCAGCCATGAGCATATGACGGGTTCTTCTATTATTGCAAAGACTTAGGCTAAATAAAAGCCTACACGACATGATACTGTTTTCAGCTATACATTTAAATCGCTTCATCGCATTGAGCCATACCAAACATTCGCCCATCGGAAACGTTCATTCTTCCGCTTGTTATGTACACTCTATTAAAACAGTTGCTTGATTTGCAAGTTTGAAATATATGAATGCAATGTATCTTTTCTTAGGGTTTAATGCCCGTTTCAACAGTATTTCATTTTTTTTACAGGCGGGCAGTTTATCTACACGTCGTTTCCTTTGGAAGGAACAACACTTGATTCTCGCCTTTCGTAAGAAAATACCACCTTTCTCACAAAACGAGCCGGTCAGTGAGAAGTTTAGTAATAACAAGTCGGTGATCCTTTCCGCTTGGCCATTGAGGCAGGTAGATAACAAATGAATAGAAATGTCACTTTTCGCTTTAGTAAATGTTTCTTTAGAATACGTTCTGTAAAAATACCAGCAGACATGAAGGACATAGTATTGTTATTTTATGTTTGTGTCTGGTTTTCTGCAGTTTTCATAAGATGCTAAGGACATCTGAGGTTTATCAATTTACAAAGAATCAAAAGGTATGAAAAGTGTTTTTATTCTTTGATACATGCATTCTAGTGAAAACATATAGTTTACCATTTTTCATTACTATTTAGTACAGACAACACATGTAAGTTCGCGTCCATTGACATACGGTGGACACTTCAGCGAACCACAGATACCTTCAACCAAGTAAAACAGACGGCCATTCTGATCAGGGTGACCACCAGCTACAACGTCAACATGTGAATCAACGCAAACGAATTCAGAAGCAGAATAATGGGTATAATGGCCAGCCATTAGGTATCCACTGTATTCTTTTGTCCATCCTGGATAGCAATCCAACCGACTTGGAATCATCAAGACACTGGATCTTTGTGACGAGCATACTGCACAAGGTGCATCTTCATCTCGGACATTTCTCCCTAGGAACCGTGAACCACCGTTAGCATGGTTGTCTCCTAGTTCGTACTCGCCGCCATAAACTTTACCTCCAGATCCAACGGAATCCTCATAGTAAGCCCATTGTGGATCATCTGGTAAACATAGATAGTTTGCAGCTCCACCATAGTGGTTATAGTATGAGCCCGCCGAATAACCTATTGAAACATAATTCACTGTAAGATGTCCAAACGAGCAGGTGAGGCATGTATAATACCTATATGAATCAACAGTTAAAAAATTTAAAGCTCTCATGTAGTTGTCGTAGCGGTATGAATATTTCGGCGTGTGTGGATGTCAACATAATATTAATTAACACACTTCCTGAGCTTTGAGGGTGAACTGAGATGTAAGTTGTGTAGGTTTTCTGTCACTAAGATTTCAAAATCTCTTAAACTTTGCAGAAATGCATTTCATGTTCGTTGTAACCTTATCATTTGCTCTCTCTTCATTGCAGTATATTTAAATGTTGAAACTAAATGATACCATTGATAATCGCTGTAAGAACTGAAAATATGGTTGTGTTTTAAGAACCGAATCTTTACTTTTTAACCATATCTTGATCAATATATTTCAACATCTTCATCATTCTAACCTATCACTTGACGATGAATTTTGTGACAAAAAAGTGTATGGAATCTAGTTATTTTCCGCACACACCAAGATTCCGCAAACTCTAAACCCCCAATGAAATGGCCTGGTTCCAAATTACTTTTAGTTACCATTCTGGTAATAAAACCTTAAACACGTTAAAGTAATAAAAAGAAATAGTGTTGGCAAATAATGCTAAAACGTAGAACATAGTTTGTGAGGCATGATGGCAGACTATCAACAGGTAATAATACAGCAAAGTTCTATTTGCATGATTATTTCTTACAATTGTGAGTAATGAAACATGCTTTAAGTTATTGAAATAACACTTTGAATAGGCAAATTACTGGGTTCAAATGTTCTTATATTTACAACTACAAGAGTTAAAATGTGTACGACATAGTATCGTTAATCTTAATAATACCTGAATATAATGTGGAAGTCCCATTAGCAGGGCATGCCTTACGTCCCCAGCGTACGTAAGTGCTCACTCCATTCGTTTCTGGTTTGTAAACAATTAATTAGTTATTAGAAACATGTTAGCTATTCAAATTAAAATTAACACATTTACTGTCAACCAATGTTAAAGACATGATACTATATCGCAAATGTTATTCTACATTTTCAAGAAGCGACTAAATTTCTCTTTCTGGTGCATTTCAACTTGACCACAAGGACTTTTCTCTATGCAAATATTACCATCTTTTATTTCGTTTGTCAGTTTCATATTCCTGTAAAATGCGTATAATTGTAGGGTTAACGCAAGTTTTTTCGTGTTATAACATCTGAAGAATCCCGAGGGACGGTTGGTGCCCGAGCCCGTTAGTGCGAGGGCACCAACATGTCCCGAGGGTTTCTCAGGTGTAATTACACGAACAAATGTTCGTTAACGCTATTCTAGCATAAAAAGCATAAAAAATCATAAAAATAACAATGAAACGCTCAAGATAAAGATTACTGGTACGACGTTCAATAATGCGCGGGACAACGTCCGTGTTGTTTACGTCATATTTATGACGTCACCAGCGGTTTTTAAGCCCGGCACTGTTGACGCCGTACATGATGTAAGACTTAGGAGACAGGTCCATTGTTTACAATGGCCCTGTACTGCGCATAAATGAAAACGGGTTATAACGGCGCGTGAATCTCCCCGTTAACACACGTTTTTTCTCCTGTTAAAACACCGGCAAAATGGGCAAAAACAGCACATTTTATGCTAGAAAGTGAAATAACGACCAAATGAAAAAATAGCGAAGTTTCAAAAGGGTTATTGGAGCGTTAACCACTCGACCACCGCACCACCCGGCCGGGGCACTGGAAAATTCAGAAACGCTTTTCAGTGTTTCCCACCCAACAAGAGATGACAGAACTAGTTAGAAACCCAGAGGTAATCCCACGTGTATCGGTGCTATACACCGGGCATGTAAAAGAACCAAGGGGTCTATTCGTAAAAAGAGCTAGGGTCTGGCACCCGGATTCCCTTGTATCCGCATCTGTCTCTCTTCAACCTGCGCCTGTCAGGAGTCTTGGGGAGTTCACACAGGGAGAAGTTCCAGGGCCGGCCGGGACTTATAAACAATCAAAGAAAAAAGGGTTATTGATATAATAGTTGGTTTTGGGTACAAATAACCATTTCTCAATGCCGTATAAAACATCTTTTTTGAAGCCAATTTATATATTGATGATGAATATGTGAATGTTCTCAGAAACTAACAATTTGAAGACGTTTCAAATATCGCCGAACATTGTTTATCTAAAACCTTAAGATACTGGACATGACGTGCTTACATTAGTTATTGGTATGTATGTACCTATAAACACTGGGACGGGAGCTTTGGTGCTCATGCTCAATAATAAGATATGTAATCAGTTCATGATATGATTAATTTAACGCTTAAACGGAATCATCTCATTTGCACTGGATACAAATTTGTTTAGGAAAATGAGTTTACGTCTGGGTGGTATAACCGATCATATATCATGATTTTGAGTTCAGATGTGTAGCAATGCAATCACGAAAGCCAAAGATCTAATTACGAGGCATCTGAACGACAAATCGTGGTATATGATCCTGTATATCACTCAAAGTAAATTTCTATTTCCATTCTGTCACGTTTATTTCAACAAAATATTTCGATGTAGAACAACTTAGTTGGAACTATTAACAGCTGTTGACATTGAGTCGCTTCTCTTGATGTATGAACACATATTTGCTGTTATTTTCTACTTCCCATTAAAATATTTGTCTTAATTTGTTGCTGCTGATGATATTGAAAACGATACCGGGGATGTAACAAGTTTTAACACTATATGCATTTGTATACTATTATATCACGAAACATTTATTACAAAACCATGTCACGCGAAAAGTCCTCGTATTACATTTATTTAAGAAGCAACGAAATTTACATCAGAAAATTATGAAAGGCTAATAACTTTGTTGAAGATTTCTTTTACCTTGTGTATTCTGTAACTTGGAAATTGTTGATTCCATCTTTGACATTGTCGTCTCCATGTTCTGCACCTGAAACAAAAATCCAAGGTTATATTTTATCAATTGTTTTTTTGACACGTGTTTACATTAATTTGCACTTAAAATCATAATCTTTTTTGTGACGCAACTATTTGTCTTAGTCCAATAAAACATTAATTGATTTACACAAATCACTAAAGTCGCTTTATACAAACTATTAAAATACAATATACATATGTAGAACTTTTTTCACTGGTATGTCTTCAAGAGATTAATCACTTTTGACTTGATACTCTTTTTCGTAACAAACTATAACGAGACTTTCAAATATAAAAGTCAATATATGGACATAATATTATATTATTAAATGCATTGTTTGAGACCTTTTTCATTACGTCTAGACTTAATAGATGATATAAAAGTTATGAAACTGAATCGGCCAAAATGTTGGTTTCCTGGCATTATTTGTGCTAATGAAACAACACATTTACAGAAAGTTAGTTTCAAATAAAGTGTTTCTACCTTGGAGCTGAGAGTGTGGAACGCCTGAAGTATGTCATCATCACTGTGTAGCAGAAGTCGCTTGTTTCCTTCGACAGAAATGCAAACAACCAAGACAGTTAAAAATATGTTAAGTATAGAAATCATCTTGAATGTGCAAGTTTCAGACATATAAAAAGGCACCAAAATGTCTTTATGCTATCAACTGTCGTACGGTGATCAAACATGAGACGTGCGATAACAATAGTTATATCTAGTACACAGACGTGTGTCACAAATGATATGTACATGCTTATCAGATAGAAGTGGAATAAATGGAGCAGAGGAAAGAACTAGAGCCACCAATCATGGATCTTGGTGGTAAACGTTTCAGACTAATAGTGCCTTAAAGAGGCACTCCCTACATCTAGCAGATTATATTCTAGAAACAAAGATTATGTGTTCAATGAACGTAAAATGATAAATACATACAACTTCAAAGAATAACCTATGGAGAAATATGCCTCATTTTACCACAATTAAATGATATAGAGGCTTTCTGTAATAAATCGCATCCACCCATTAATTGTACAACAACAACTCTACTGGTATGAGACCAGTTTCCGACAAAAAATCTAGGTTTTCTGTATATTTTTTCTTGTATGTGTCTTGTAAACAAAAGTAATCTACACATTTACAAACAACAGTTTATCTCCTTTTCAATGTTGTAAACAAGACCAGTGTCTTTTGAGCATGCGTACCAAATTTGAGGCCCCTAAAGGACAACCTAATTAATGTTAATAACTTAAGGTAGAGGACCAGTTTCCGACATAATTTTATCCTGAAAAGTTTTGGAATCATAGATTATTTAAATCTATGAGAACTTTTATTCTCTAAAATGTAAATTCCTTTCCCTACTTTAACGACGCTCGTAAAGAGTGTCTGTCTATTATCCGTTCTAAGCCGCTCCATTTCGTACATCACTGTATTATCATTTCACAACACTTGATCTGTCCCATATTTTGCAAGCAATTTCAGTGACAGATGTAGAATTTCTTTGAAAGTACTCATCTTTAGAAAATGTTCGCTGCATGTTTGGATGATGTTTTTTTAAAACTATATAGTACTCCTATTCTGAAGAGTAACGAAAAAGCTATGATAACGAGTAGTCAGAAACTGGTATGATTCGGAAACTGGTCTCATACCAGTTCATAGATTATTGAATAGTTTACGGCACTGCAGTACTGCACATTTTAAACCGCTGATTTTATCGATAATGACTGTGACTGCATAGCTGAAACTTTTAGGTTAAGTTATAATACTTCCAAAGATTCTATTATTTATGTTTTGGAGGTAATTTAGTTTGACATTAGTTATAGGGTATGCCCCTTTAAAGAGGCACTCCCTACACCTAGCAGATTATATTTTCGAAATATAGATTGTGTTCAATGAACGTAAAATGACATATTAATACAATTTCAAAGAAGAACCTATGGCAACATATGCCTCATTTTAGCACAATTAATAAATATAGAGGCTTTCTGTAATAAATCGCATCCACCCATCAATTGTACAACAACTCTATATAAAACACCTGTTAAATGTTATATTCAATTACAATAAAATTGTTTCCGACCAGAGTTCAAACAAAACCCCTTCTTACTGCGAATGTAAAAACTCGAAATTTTGCTATTCAGATGCCGGTCATGTCATCACTGGTAATTTTGATATTATTAAAGACAAGCGTATTCGTAATTTATTCTTTAAAAGGACCAAAATACAGAATTCCTTCTACTATGATTTTCGTGCTTGTCGTGGTTTATTGCGGAATCTATCGAAACTTTTGTGTTAAATGGTGTCGTCGTGAGAATGCTGATCCAAATGCATTAACGTCTTGGAAACGAAGTATTTTTAACATGTCGATTCTCGTATAAAATTTTACCAAACAAATGAACACCTACTTCCATCAAAACCCAAGTTTACTTTAAGACATCTGAAAAAGGAAATCCAAGAATTTCATTCTAAGTATGTCTTAGTTCCAGCAGACAAGGCGGCCAACAATATTATCATCATTTGACGCCTACATTATATTAATGTTTTACAAAACGAACTAAATAGCACTAAAGCTTATATATTGAGTCCTTCCGTTGAACAAAATGTGGTCACTGATCACATCAGAGAAGTTTCTAATTTGAAAGTTCGTATAGATGATCAACATATTAAACTTCCTACTATGTACTGGATTCCTAAATACATAAACAACCATATAAAGCTCGTTTCATCGCTAATTCAAGCTCTTGTACCACTACAAATATTTCAAAACTATTAACATCTTGCCTAACTGCTTAAAAGCCCCGTAAAAGATATTGTGATAAAGTATACGAAAACTCTGGTAAACATTTATTTTGGTCGATCAAAAATTCTGGGAAATCCTGGATAAGTTTAAAGTTAATAATTACAAAGTAACTTCAGTCAGTACATACGATTTTTCTACTCTGTATACCACTTTACCACATAATTTGATAAATGACAAGCTAACTGCCCTAATTCAAAAGACTTTTGCCAGGAGAAGCTACATTTCTCGCCTGCAATTTCGATAAAGCTTTTTTACTAGCTGTATTGTTAAACATTATACTATGTGGACCTGTGACGAAGTTTGTAAAGCCCTTTCCTTTTTTTGAACAACATTTATATAAGGTTTGGGAAGCAGTTTTCAGACAAGTAATCGGTATTCCCATGGGAACAAATTGTGCACCCCTTGTCGCAGATTTGTTTTTATATTGTTATGAAAGAGACTTTATGTTGTGTTTTTTGGTCAATTGGTGGACACTATTTATCCCCGGGAACTCCAGTTAATTAAAACTAACAATTTGGATACTGGTGCTTCATTTTTAGATTTACATCTCTCTATTTATAACAATATTATACATACCAAAATTTATGACAAGAGGGATGATTTGGGGGGGGGGGTAATTTTAATATTGTAAATTTCCCCATTTGGATGGGGATGTACCTCTGCTACATATTATGGGGTATACATTTCTCAGTTAATTCGGTTTGCCAGAGCGTGTAGTCATGTTGAGGATTTCAATGAACGTAATCAATATATTACAAATAAACTTCTTCAACAGGGCTACCGTTATTACAAATTGCGTAAATATTTTGCTAAATTTTACTATCGTAATTCTGATTTGGTTTTGAAATTCAATAGTAATCTAAAGACTCTTCTGCGAGAAGGTATTTCAAAACCCGATTTTTATGGGGATGTGGTTTACAAACTTCGTAAGATTTTTGGGTCATGGCAATTTTCCAACTGTATTTGCTAAAATTATAAAACGTTTTGTTAAAAGAGGTTACGACCCTACTGTTTTGAGACACACCGCATGTTTGGTGTTCAACCCGTTTACAGTTGGACGCTATGCTTCCCTCTTTATTGTGTCTGACGGAAGAGGGGGAGGACTCTGTGATGGGAGCAGTTTTAAATCCCACTTGGGACGAAACTGTTTTGATTTCTGTCCTCTGGCCTGTTTCTGTCGGGCCCTTAAGGGTGTTTCTCTTGGTGCTCTGCCTTCTGCAAATGCATTGAGTACATACGTTTTTTGGTTCTCAAGGTTTGCTTTTTATATATTTATACACGAGCATTTTTTGTGTTTTACATACCATGCCTTTTGTTTCCATTGCGTGTGTTGAGATTCACCTAGCAGGGATTACTTTTATTTACACTGTCCTGTGACTTTGGAACATGGTGGGGGTAAGAGTGAGGTTGGGTGCGCACCATAAACCGGTTTAAGCTCCCCAGTGGTGTTTTTGCCACTGACCGTTCCAAGGCGGTGCCCCCTGTGCTCCGTTAATTGTTCGTTTTGTCCTCGTGTGTTTGCTTTGTAGCTTGTGTGTGTTGGTAGTGTATGTTTGTGTGTGTACATGATTGTGTGGTGTGTGTGTTGTGTGTGTGTGTGTTCTGTGGGTGTGTGTGTGTTGGTGGTGTGCACTTCTGGGTGCTGTGGGCTCGTTTTGGGGAGGCTGCGTTTTTGGTACGTGGCATTCCCTGTTTGATATTATTTTTGTTTTTTTTTCTACATAGATTATTGAATGGTTAACGGTACTGCAGTATATCTTAAACCGCTGATTTTATCGATAATGACTGGGAATGCATAGCTGAAACTTTTAGGTAAAGTTATAATACTTCCAAAGATTGTATTATTGAAGAGGCACTACCTACATCTAGCAGATTATATTCTCGAAACATAGATTATGTGTTCAATGAACGTAAAATGACAAATACGTACAATTTCAAAGAAGAACCTATGGCGAAAAATGCCTCATTTTACCACAATTTATCAATATAGATCCATTTCTGTAATAAATCGCATCCACCCATTAATTGTACAACAACAACTCTTCATCAGGTTATAGTATGGAACGCCATAGCTGCCTTCTATACATACTTCTTAAATGGCGATGTAGTTTTCATATATGGTGCTGTCAGTATGATATATGGTGCTGTGGTTTTGATAGATGGTGCTGTGGTTTTGATACATTGTGATGTCGTTTTGATATATGCTGATGTCGTTTTGATAGATAGTGATGTCGTTTTGATAGATGGTGATGTCATTTTGATAGATGGTGCTGTGGTTTTGATAGATGGTGCTGTGGTTTTGATATATGGTGCTGTCGTTTTGTTAGATGGTGATGTGGTTTTGATAGATGGTGATGTGGTTTTGATAAATGGTGATGTGGTTTTGATATATGGTGCTATCTTTTACAGTGGTTTTAATATTTTTGGTCTATTTAAATAATGAAGGCAAACATTCCAGGGTGTCAGGGAGTTGAAGTCCTCTTGTTCTGTATTATTCTGTCTTCGGATGATGTCTGATAGGGGAGCGTTAAGCACTAGCCCTCTTATACAATACAAAGGAAAATATGAAATGAATGAACTTTTTCTGAATGAAACTCGATTTTTGACTTTTTCAATGGTTATTAGTGTAAAAACTTGTTCCATGGCTATATACAATCTTACGAGCACTACAGCACTGGTGACAATGACGCTTTGTAATGAAAGATACGAGTTGGTAGACAGGGCGTGAATCTAAAGACTTTGCAAATACTTTTATTAGTAAAATGTTTTGTTTACGCTATATATTGATTTCACAGGCATAAATACAAGTAAAATACTGATACATGGTATATCAAAACAGAGCTGTATAATATTAAACGCAGTTAAGTATACACGCTAGTTCAGTTGTTACTTTCAGAACAAGTTTCAAAATTTCAGTTGCTTACTGTTCAGCGATCAAAAATAGCTAAAGCGAAAGTATGTTTACCTAAATGAAAGAAGGGCACGATGAGGTTGTTATTTTTCATCA
Organism: Saxidomus purpurata; assembly: GCA_022818135.1. Taxonomy (NCBI): domain Eukaryota; kingdom Metazoa; phylum Mollusca; class Bivalvia; order Venerida; family Veneridae; genus Saxidomus; species Saxidomus purpurata. The sequence continues at coordinate 8,476,024 of JAFMSR010000002.1, read as the reverse complement.
GTTATCTCTCGTCGGTCAGATCTAGGAGGAACTTCTGGTATAATTAAATTAAAATTAAAAAAAGTTTATTTAATGCACTATGTTATATGTACATTGTACCTATATACAGTACATATATTTATATAATTTTCTTGTAAATCTATATAATATCAAAAGTACCACTTTATGAATGACAAAGTGTCTATTAAAGTTTTCGTGGCTTGTTTGAGTGGGGTTAAATTACTGCAGACTCATTTTATTCTCATTGAATATATTTGTACTGTAATATCATGAAAATCTTTGTTTTGCTATTACAACAAAAAGAAAATCAGTCACATGGCATGATGTACATAACATTGTCATTAACACATGTAAACATTCTAAAACATGGTCATACGTTAAAAATTTACATGGATATTTTTGGGGTTAACTTCGCAGAAACTTTATTGGTCAATTTTTTGGGGGGGGTTTAAAAATTTTTTTTTTTTTTTAAATTTTTAAAAAAGCATGCTCCGACTTAACCTGCATGTAGAAATTCAAGCTTCATATATAAAGAAAAATCTTTAGAATATTACGAAACTCCAGAATTTTAATTTCCTCTGTATTACAGATAAAGTCGTATATTCTTCACTGGAATGACAGTCGCATTCGAACCCAAACCTCTTGTAGAGGATAAAAAAACGTGTGTCCGTCGCATGCACGTAGGAATTAATCAATTGATTCCTTAGAATATAGGAACTCTGGACTCTATCCAAGCATGGGCATGCAAAATATTGTCTATATATGAATTTTGTTAAACTATCATTTTCTAAAATTGACCATGTTTAAAATTTTAAGTATTACCATTTAGAATATCGCAAAGGTTTTCGCATACAATGTAACAACGTTTACCTGAGACTACACACAGTTTGATATTATATCATTCACGTAACTAAAATGTTTCCATTAATTTCTATGGTTTTATCATACAATATATTTTCTACAACGTTGTTACTTAAAAACGTCACACCGACTTAAAGGGGCACTCGCTACATCTCGAAATATAGATTACGTGTTCAATGAACGTAAAATGATAAATAAATACAATTTCAAAGAAGAACCTATGTCGAAAACTACCTCATTTTACCACAATTAATCAATATAGAGGCTTTCTGTAATAAATCGCATCCACCCATTAATTGTACAAAAACAACTCTACATAAATTATTGAATGGTTTATGGTATGGAATGATATTGAGGTAAAAATTACACAATGCCTGCTTACTGTTACAATTTACTCATTGACACTGCTATTGTGCTTATTGGTACAGCCACTATGCATGCTTGCACTTTCATCACGCTTGTTGACAATTACACAATGCCTGCTTACTGTTACAATTTACTCAGTGACACTGTTATTGTGCTTATTGGTACAGTCATTATGCATGCTTGCACTTTCATCACGCTTGTTGACAATGATACCATGCTTGCTGGAAGTTACAACTTTTATGTTGTTTAGGCCATGATGCCTTTTTCATATTTTCATTTGACTGAATGACAGTGCAATCTAGCGTAATGGTTTATTTCATCATGCTGTGGTTATCTTGGTTAATTTGTAATGCATCCAAGAACAAAATACACGAAGTGATCAACCAGTATGGAAAACGTTATCAGGCACTAGGCAAAATAGAACTAAGCATAATGTCATTTCAAAATTATAAGTCACATTTTGATAACAGGGGGCGCTATGTTCTAGTCGTGTTTTTCCGTAATTTGAATAATTATTTGCCGGAAAGATTATCGTGGATATCCGAATATGTATAATGTTAAAAAAAACACAGATTTCCACTTTCATTTTCCCTATATTTATATAATGTCAAATCCTTCTTTAACACTCCTGCCCCTCAGTTACAACACATTGGGAAAGCTGGATGCTAAAAACACGGCAATTTCCCCTCCCATTCCGAGTTCCCCAACGGTGTGAAGGCAATGATTGCAATTGACTAGTGCAGACTGGCGCAATAGCACTTCCGACGGTATACTACTCTACTATGCCCAAAAAACCTATTGAAGTAAATCCTGGGTGAGAAAATACCATGGTCCCTCCTGGGGCTCAAACCCCGGACCTCGTGATCTGAAGGCGGACACTCAACCACGTCGCTAAAGGGTTAACACAACAGCAAGGCTGTTGGAAGTGGCCTATAAACCTACAATCACTACACTTCTCCCTCTTTTACTTTTCAGAGCTAGACAGCTCTCCAGATTGACCCTCAATGCTCCCCGAATGAGTCCGTCAAACACTTCTGACACCATTAAAGTAAATCCTGGGTGAGAAAATACCAAGGCCCCTCCTGGGGCTCAAACCCCGGACCTCGTGATCTGAAGACGGACACTCAACCACGTTGCTAAAGGGTTAACCCAACAGCAAGGCTGTTGGAAGTGGCCTATAAACCTACAATCACTACACTTCTCCCTCTTTTACTTTTCAGAGCTAGACAGCTCTCCAGATTGACCCTCCATGCTCCCCGAATGAGTCCGTCAAACACTTCTGACACCATTAAAGTAAATCCTGGGTGAGAAAATACCAAGGTCCCTCCTGGGCTCAAACCCCGGACCTCGTGATCTGAAGGCGGACACTCAACCACGTCGCTAAAGGGTTAACCCAACAGCAAGGCTGTTGGAAGTGGCCTATAAACCTACAATCACTACACTTCTCCCTCTTTTACTTTTCAGAGCTAGACAGCTCTCCAGATTAGTTTATACTAATTTAATTTAGCTCGATTGTGAAGAAAGCTTGTAGCTTATCGAGTCACTCTCGAGTCCGCTTCCTGGAAAAACCAGCACTGGTGTCATATGGGGAGGTACGGTCGTGACCTTTGTGGGGCTCGAACCCGCAACCTCCGGGATGAGCGGCCGACACCTAAACCTCTACACTCCAGATTGACCCTCCATGCTCCCCGAATGAGTCCGTCAAACACTTCTGACACCATTAAAGTAAATCATCCTGGGTGAGAAAATACCAAGGTCCCCCCTGGGGCTCGAACCCCGGACCTTGTGACCTGAAGGCGAACACTCAACCACGTCGCTAAAAGGTTATAACCCAACAGCAAGGCTGTTGGAAGTGGCCTATAAACCTACAATCACTACACTATTTACAACAGAGACAAAACATAACTTGTATTGGTCTTGTAGAATCTTCTCCAGTTCTAGTACTCGTCTTCTACGACAATTTTTTATTCTACTTATAATAACGATGCCGATTAAGTTTTGTCAGTAGTATAGAAGAGACATCGAGAAAATTTTTAAAAGGCGATGTATTTCTTCCAATAATAAGAATATTGTCTGTAAATAAAGCTTGAAAGCTACATAAAACTTACCAGTTCAGATTGCAATTAATTGAAACAAAGGGACACAACTGATGGGAAACGGTTTAGGCAACAGCTAATTTAAGTCCGTCTTTCGCGAAAACTACGAACGTGCGCCCCCTGGTATCAAAATGTGATGTGCAAATTTGCAATTAACATTATGCTTACTTTCAACTTGCTTAGTGGCTTATTGCATCTTTCATTTTGTGTGGTCACATCGTGTGTTTTGTGTTCTAGGAGCATTATAACTGTGCAATGTATCAAAGCTTATATACAGTCCCGGCATGTTGAAATATTTAATTACGCTACATTACATTGTCATTCAGCCATATAGACATCAGGGACTAAACACCAAACAAGTTGTAACTTCCAGCAAGCATGGTATCATTGTCAACACGCGTGATGAAAGTGCAAGCATGCATAATGACTGTACCAATAAGCCCCCCCCCCCGTTGCCCCCGGCTGGGGGGGGTGTGTTTGTTTTTTTTTTTTTTTTTTTTTTTTTTTTTTTTTTTTTTTTTTTTTTTTTTTTTTTTTTTTTTTTTTTTTTTTTTTTTTTTTTTTTTTTTTTTTTTTTTTTTTTTTTTTTTTTTTTTTTTTTTTTTTTTTTTTTTTTTTTTTTTTTTTTTTTTTTTTTTTTTTTTTTTTTTTTTTTTTTTTTTTTTTTTTTTTTTTTTTTTTTTTTTTTTTTTTTTTTTTTTTTTTTTTTTTTTTTTTTTTTTTTTTTTTTTTTTTTTTTTTTTTTTTTTTTTTTTTTTTTTTTTTTTTTTTTTTTTTTTTTTTTTTTTTTTTTTTTTTTTTTTTTTTTTTTTTTTTTTTTTTTTTTTTTTTTTTTTTTTTTTTTTTTTTTTTTTTTTTTTTTTTTTTTTTTTTTTTTTTTTTTTTTTTTTTTTTTTTTTTTTTTTTTTTTTTTTTTTTTTTTTTTTTTTTTTTTTTTTTTTTTTTTTTTTTTTTTTTTTTTTTTTTTTTTTTTTTTTTTTTTTTTTTTTTTTTTTTTTTTTTTTTTTTTTTTTTTTTTTTTTTTTTTTTTTTTTTTTTTTTTTTTTTTTTTTTTTTTTTTTTTTTTTTTTTTTTTTTTTTTTTTTTTTTTTTTTTTTTTTTTTTTTTTTTTTTTTTTTTTTTTTTTTTTTTTTTTTTTTTTTTTTTTTTTTTTTTTTTTTTTTTTTTTTTTTTTTTTTTTTTTTTTTTTTTTTTTTTTTTTTTTTTTTTTTTTTTTTTTTTTTTTTTTTTTTTTTTTTTTTTTTTTTTTTTTTTTTTTTTTTTTTTTTTTTTTTTTTTTTTTTTTTTTTTTTTTTTTTTTTTTTTTTTTTTTTTTTTTTTTTTTTTTTTTTTTTTTTTTTTTTTTTTTTTTTTTTTTTTTTTTTTTTTTTTTTTTTTTTTTTTTTTTTTTTTTTTTTTTTTTTTTTTTTTTTTTTTTTTTTTTTTTTTTTTTTTTTTTTTTTTTTTTTTTTTTTTTTTTTTTTTTTTTTTTTTTTTTTTTTTTTTTTTTTTTTTTTTTTTTTTTTTTTTTTTTTTTTTTTTTTTTTTTTTTTTTTTTTTTTTTTTTTTTTTTTTTTTTTTTTTTTTTTTTTTTTTTTTTTTTTTTTTTTTTTTTTTTTTTTTTTTTTTTTTTTTTTTTTTTTTTTTTTTTTTTTTTTTTTTTTTTTTTTTTTTTTTTTTTTTTTTTTTTTTTTTTTTTTTTTTTTTTTTTTTTTTTTTTTTTTTTTTTGGTTTTTTTTTTTTTTTTTTTTTTTTTTTTTTTTTTTTTTTTTTTTTTTTTTTTTTTTTTTTTTTTTTTTTTTTTTTTTTTTTTTTTTTTTTTTTTTTTTTTTTTTTTTTTTAATTTTTTTTTTTTTTTTTTTTGGGGGGGGGGGGGGTTTTTTTTTTTTTTTTTTTTTTTTTTTTTTTTTTGGTGGGGGGAAATTGGAAAAATTTTTTATTAAATTGGTGTGGCTAACACAATAACAGTGTCACTGAGTAAATTGTAACAGTAAGCAGGCATTGTGTAATTGTCAACAAGCGTGATGAAAGTGCAAGCATGCATAGTGACTGTACCAATAAGCACAATAGCAGTGTCAATGAGTAAATTGTAACAGTAAGCAGGCATTGTGTAATTTTTACCTCAATATCATTCCATATTATGGCACTGCAGTATATTTTAAACCGCTGAATGTATCGATAATGATTGGGAAGACATAGAAACTTTAAGGTTAAGTTACAATACTTTCAAAGAATCTATTATTCATGTTTTGGAGGTTTTAGTTTGACATCAGTTATAGGGTATGTCCCTTTAAGGGACACTCCCTACAATTAGAAGATTATATTCTCCAAACAAAACTAATGTGTTAAATGAATGTAAAATGATGAATAAATATAACTTTAAATTACAAACATATATTGAGAAATGTCTCATTTTAACACAAATAACATATAAAGGTCTTCTGTAATAAATGGCTATCCACCCATTAATTGCACAACAACGTTACATAGATTATTGAATGTTTTACGGTACTGCAACATAGTTAAAAATGAATGATTAATCTATGATTGACTTGCATTGGAAAAGTTAATTTATAAAACTTTTAAACATCAATTTATTTCATAATGCAAATGGCGGACAGCAGTCAGCTGCTGTAACGAATTCTTCATATACAAAATTATGACTGCATTACTACATTTAGATAGGAAACTAAATGATTAAGTCGCGGATAGACTTTTCTTTCTTATGCGCTGAATCTATGGTACAGTTGTCGTACACGTCTTCAGCCTGGTGACATCATAAGTGTCAGATGACATCACCCATCAAGACGGACTTGAAAATTGTTATGCACAGGTAGTTTTTTATCAGTTCAAGTACGCGAAAGTTTAAAACAATTTAATTCATTCTATATCTTATGTATTGTAATAGTATGTCATTTAGTAAACTACTGCATTTTCAACCGCAACAACAACAACAACACTAACCTCATGACTCGTTATTCAATGTCAAAGACATTAGGTGGAATGAGTCATATTTTGGTGGCAAATACAACTCAAATCCCCAAATAAGATGGTAAAAAGTGTCCAAATCCGTGTTGTTGCCGGTGTCGGTCATTTTGTTATTAATTTTGTAGACGAATTCGTAGTCAATGCTCTCATCGATTATATTAGAAAGCAAACGGATATATTTTGTCATAAAATCTTTATTTAGACAATATTTATTTGACACACAAGTAGAGATAGTTTTATATTTGGTAAGAACTCACGCCGTATGGAAGACGTGTAGCCGGTATAAACAACATGACCCGCTTTTATGAATGAAAATGTAGACCGTCATGAATATTAATGAGAAGCTATGAATACGTACCTGCTTCGGGTGTTATGAAGGCGCTGGGGCAGAAATAACCAATCAGAAATGAGATTTCGTGTGAACTTATTGCAAGTAATTATTGCAGAATAACCCAAGTAAATTTTGTTCTACATGTAATGAAGGTTATTCGCTAGTCGTAGGAGAATTATTAATAATTTCCAGTCGACAGAGGATAAACTTTGTCTGAGCAAGGTAAAGTCCGCTCGGTCATACAGCCATATACTTCGTGTAAATGCAGAGTTTCGTCCTTTTGAAATTTAAGAATACAGAAGATGGGACAATGATAACGTCCGATATTGTACTGGTGTGACGTTTTTGATTTGCCCCGACCAAATATTTTAAGTATACAGTATAGAAACTAAAAAGTTATCATATAACGTCGCATAGTTATTTTTCTACCTGCGAATAGTCGCACCTATGCCTGATATTTTAATAATGCTTTGCGGAAAGTTATGCAAGAACAGACTGTCATTTTAGTTTTTCGAGTCTAAAGTGAGTCTATCTCTGGAAAGGGACAAACTATAGAAGTTGCAGTTACATTGAATGTACATGAAGGTGTCATGTACAGGTGACTAGAGCTACCAGTTTTCGGAAATTGTGTGCAATTGTATCATCGTAATGCTGAAATTTGGAAGTGTTTTGTGCATAAGAGTAGATACAATAAATTTCACGATTTAATGTAGTTATTTTGTGCAAACAACACACGTCAGTTCGCGTCCGTTAATGTACGGAGGACATTTCAACGACCCGCATACACCCTCAACTAGGTAAAACAAACGGCCTTTTTGATCCGGGTGCCCACCAATTACTACTTCTGGTTTGGCATCAACACAAACATATTCGCTAGCTGATGCATGCCCTTCACGCCCTGCCATAAGGTAACCATTATATTCTTTCGTCCATCCCGGATAGCAGTTAAGACGTCCTGGAATCATCAAGACACTGGTTCTAGGGGACGAGCACACGGCACAAGGGGCGTCTTCGTCTCGGACATTTTTTCCGAAATATCTTGACCCTCCGTCAGTATGCCAATCTCCTAATTCGTACTCTGTTCCATACACCTTTCCTCCGGAATAAACCGAGTCCTCGTATTGAGCCCATTCTGGATCGGGTGGCAAACAGATATGATTTGACGCACCGCCACTCTTACTCCAGTACGACCCTGCTGTAAAAACTGTTAAAGAAACACGAGAAATCAGAATATGTTTCCTTGACAATAAAGACTTCGTAGGTTCACCCATCTTTGATTGCCTAATTTTAATTGTTCGACAACTAGACTGTTGTATCCAATATGTTATTCATTCATATTTTACGCAAAAATATAAGCTTATGCCACGACATTAATTTTGAAATACCACATTTTAACTTCGAGATGGAATCGCCGGATATAACACGGGTGAGTTAGAACTGAACATAACAATGAAATTCCAAATTCCATATAATAAATTGCAATTCAAATAAATAAGATATAGTGCTCAACGTCATAGCTTAATTAACAAGTAATAAATGTTAAAACTAAATATTTTGAAATACGCGTAAAATATGTTATTAAAATAATTGAATTTCTTA
>JAFMSR010000002.1:8455304-8462804 GCA_022818135.1 Saxidomus purpurata | reverse complement strand
TTTTGGGTCTTTTTGATAGAATTTCAGACTCCTGTGTAAAAAGATATTAATGTATAGAGTTACCTCCCTTCAAACAAGTGACGCCATTTGTACTGATTTGGTATCATACTTTTGCTAGATTCGATTGATTGAAAGCAGAAGTATTAAGATCAGCTTAATGCTTTTGAAGTATTGATGAAATTAACCGGGCTTTGGTATTTTTAACTGTGTTTAAGATTTATGTTTACATCAGCTGTACATTACATACTGTAGTGTTTGAAAAAATATTGTCCCCAACATGAATTTTGTCCTTCAAATTTTAATACATTATTAGCAAATTACTGAAATAGCCATATTTTTCATGCACAAGAATGTTCAGTAGAAGCTTTCTGTATTGAATGTTTGATTTGGCTTCATCAGGCTTAGCACGTCGCCCAATCGGGTAGTCTCACTATTTCCACTTCGAAGGCAAACCGATTTTACAGTTTGACATTTTAGAGTTGTCCGCCTTCTACGTCTCACTTTGATGTGCAAATATCTTGGAACACATCCCCAACAAAATTCTGTTGGGGACTTATAAACGCAATAAAATCCAATATTTGAATGTGTTTATGATTTAACATGATGGGATTAAGTTTAAAAATGATGCTGATAGGTAAATGTAACTTGGAATTGTGTTTACACACCTGCATCAATCGGTGAAATATGAAAATAAATGGCGTATCATGCTGTATGTTTCAACATTCAAATTTTTATAAAGTGTTGAGATTTTTCACAAAATTTTAGGTTTTTATTTAAAGTGATATTTAATTCTTTATGGGTGAAAAGTGGAAAATGCTATCGTAAAGAAAATCATCTTTTCATACATATAGTTTTACTAAAGCAAAACCTTGTTAAGAAGTTAAGTAGCTCTGAGCTACATGTGCCACTTTTATTATTCGCTTAAGGAAATAGTTTGATTGTTCTTATTTATTATCAAAACCTTTTGTATTTACATCATTGATTGACCACTAGTCTCTAACAAGACTAAACTAGCTCAAGGCTTATCAAGGTGACAGCCATCACTTTGGATTAAAGTTTTATATTGTTTGATTTATGTTAAATTTTCATTGTAAAGTGTGATAACTTCCTATGAGATAGAGTAATCTCATAGGAATAGGTATATAAACCCCAGCATTTTAACAGACATTCAAAAAAACAACAATTTCTTTACTACCTGGTTTTAAAACCTGGTTCTTGTAAATTTAACTGGACATTTCTATCTTTGGACTCTTAAACAATCTACTTTTGAAACCTATGTGATATTCTTGTGAAAATGAACTGTACTTAACTTAAAAAGATTGTCAATTTTGCCTGATGTCTTACTTGGAACTTTATCGAAAAAGACTCTACCACTTGATATTTATTCGAAATTCCCCGAAACTTAAACGTTAAGAACAACGCTTCATAATTCTTCATTTTAGAGCAGAAAACTGTTATTTTAAAATGGTGTAGTATGTGCCAGTTGTACCTAATATTGAAACTACACTTTCCACTTACTATGGAGCACATTAAAATTAGGCGTAAAGGTGTGACAATTATAAAATATCAGATCTGTGAAAGGGGTCACACTGAAACGCCAAATTAATTAGGCAACCAATCGGGTACCCTAATTCTTTTGGCGTTTCAGTTTGACCCCTTTCACAGGTCTGATATATTATTATACCCCCAAAACGAAGTTTAGGGGGGTATATAGGAGTCACCCGGTGGTTGGTCGGTCGGTCGGGCGGTCTGTTGCATTTTCCTTGTCCGGAGCATAACTTGAAAACTACTAGTTGGAATTCAATATTACTTCATACAATGGTCAAACACATTGAGAGGAAGTGCAGTGCACAAGAACCATAACTCCATCTTGACTAATTACAGAGTTATTGCCCTTTGTTACTTTTCCTTGTCCGGAGCATAACTTAAAAACTACTGGTTGGAATTCAATACAACCTCATACAATGGTCAAGCACATTCAGAGGAAGTGCAGTGCACAAGAACCATAACTCCATCTTGACTTATTACAGAGTTATTGCCCTTTGTTACTTTTCCTTGTCCGGAGCATAACTTGAAAACTACTTGTTGGAATTCAATACAATTTCATACAATGATCAAGCACAATCAGAGGAAGTGCAGTGTACAAGAACCATAACTCTATCTTGAGTATTTACTGAGTTATTGCCCTTTGTTACTTTTCCTTGTCCGGAGCATAACTTGAAAACTGCTAGTTGGAATTCAATACAATTTCATACAATGATCAAGCACAATCAGAGAAAGTGCAGTGTACAGGAACCATAACTCTATCTTTACTCATTACAGAGTTATTGCCCTTTGTTACTTTTCCTTGTCCAGAGCATAATTCGTAAACTTCTGGTTTGAATTCAATACAACTTCATACAATGGTCAAGCACAATGAGAGAAAGTGCAGTGCACAAAAACCATAACTCCATCTTGACTAACTACAGAGTTATTGCCCTTTGTTCCTTTTCCTTGTCCGGAGCATTATTCTAAAACTACTGGTTGGAATTCAATATAACTTCATACAATAGTCAAGCACAATGAGAGGAAGTGCAGTGCAAAAGAACAGTATCTCTATCTTTACTCATTACAGAGTTATTGCCCTTTGTTACTTTTACTTGTCCGGAGCATAATTCGAAAACTATTGGTTGGAATTTAATACGACTTCATACAATGGTCAAGTACATTGAGAGAAAGTGCAGTGTACAAGAACCATGACTTTATCTTGACAAATTACAGAGTTATTGCCAAGAACAATATCTCTCTTTAGTTTGTTTGCAAGGTATTCTGTTACTACGAACTTCCTCAGTTTATAAAGCAGTCTTTTGGGGGTATTAATCACATTTAGTGATAGCTCTAGTTTGTCACACCTTTTCGCCTAATTTTGATATGTATATAGGTCAGTGATTTTAATGTGCTCCATAGTAAGTGGAAAGTTAAGTTTCAATATTGGGTACAACCAGCACATACACAATTTACCTCGTTCGAATTGAAGCAAGAAACAAATTAGATGATAAAATATACACAGAGAATGATTTTTAGTAAGAAATAACAACATCACTGAAATAGTTATGTGAACTTATAACTGATGTTAAACAGTCTTGTTAAAGACAGATATTATATTATTTCAGAAATGGGTTTGTCACAGGGTGAATCTGATAAATGTCTGACCAAAAATGATCACATAATACAATAAGCATACAGCTGAATTACTATCAGTGGCAGAGTTGAGTGGGTGGGGGTAGTGGGTAGGGCACTCCAAACACCTATGATCGGCAAGTATTTTTTCAAACAAGAAGTTTTATTTTGATTGGTTGTGTTTAACACTGTCAGCAATTTAAAACAGAATTACTTTCCGAAGAGAGTAACACATAGAACATGAAATTGGTTTTACGTATTTTACTTTTAAGGCTATTAACAGGTTGAATTAATTTCTCCTAACTTTTTATCTGGAGAGTCTGAGCTAGCGTAATTTCCGTTTTTCTTTTGTGTAATTTTTTACATCATGCGATTATCCTCGGCTTTACTTTCCCATTCATGAATGTATCATCAAAATGAGCAATGAGAAATCTAAAGCTTGAAAATGTTATACATTGTACTCACTGTAACTGTTTTCCAAGCACAGACTGGTCGACATATTAATTGAGGCCGGGTCATGAGCTTGAGCCCTGTTACAGACCATGTTTCTTTATTTGAGAAAGTTGGCAGTTTCTTACAAAGGATAGGGATGTAGTAATAGTTCTTCCTAGGAATGATGGTTAGTTAAACTGCTCACATGTAAAATGATAGAAATACAATTGATAACATGCGTTTAACTAGTACAACAACAAATCATCTAAATGTACGTAGTTAACCATACCACATAAGCATACAGGCCATTTCTTTCTTTTTCAGAATGATGGAAAATGTGTAAGCTGATTCTAAAGATGATTCCAGTGAAACTAACATTAACCAAAGTTGTTATCATCACCATAGTAACCATTTGTATACTGTTTGCATTCAATTCATTGGTGGGAGTGAAAATAAATTTATTATGGAGTTACTACCCGGAACTTGACATGGAAAATGTATGGAGAAGTGACATCCGCGAATCAGTTTGGACAACCAGACCACCAGGTTTATCATCAGCTTCAAGAGGAAGTGGAAACATTAATAGTGCAGGAAGTGGAAACATTAATAGCGCAGAAAGTTCTGTTGAGAAGAATGCAGACTCACAAAGTAAAGATTCTGCAGAGTATAAAACAGGTCATAGATTTGATGAAAAGCAGTGCAGTATAGAAAATCCTGAGAAGTTTGATTGTTTTTCTGAAATAAATGTTTCGGAAGAAGGTTGTTTGAAGAGAGGATGTTGTTGGAAGAAAGATAGTACCAGGAGAAAACTGTTGAGATCGAAAAATGAAAATGATACACAAGCCCCGGTTGACGTGCCTTACTGTTTCTACCCTAGAAACTTTCCTGGGTATTCTGTCGGTGAAAGAAGAGACACTGCGCTTGGATTCAGTATGAAGATTTCAGGACAGCCGCCAAGTTTCTATCCAAAAGGTGTCGAGCAGCTTGCTGTGGAAGTGTCTTATGAAACTGATCAAAGATTACATGTTAAGGTAAAGAATTATGATAAAATATCTCTGCTGGAATTATATATTTCTTTTTTTAACATCCAGTACAGGCCATGACTAGTTTCCACACCAATATGGTCTGATCATAGTCAACACTGTTATTAAGCAGTTAACATTTAACACATCTTAAAATAAAGACTCCCTTTAAAAATGACAACAGTGCAAAGTGAATCAGATTCTGTAGAAGAGATGCAGATGAATAAAGACAACCTGTAAACAAATAGTTTTCTAAAATTTTCCAGTACATGGTCTTTGTCCACAGGATTGACTGTAGTTTTATATGTCCCTACTGTTTGCATATGTCTATTTAGCTTTTTCTTGGAGAAGTGATCCTCCAAAGGGATACATCAGTTTTAACACTAGAACTTGTAATTACATTATGCAAATGTCAAACATCGTCAAAACATAATGTCAGAACATTGTTTTTGTTGAAATGTTTTTACAGATATATGATCCAAACAACAGACGTTATGAAGTGCCGATTGATGTTCCAAAACCAGATAAGAAAGCCAGTAATCCTATGTATTCAGTCTCAGTAAGTGATCAAGGATCACCATTTTGGCTCAGTGTCACTAGAACAAAGGATCAGTCAAATGTGTATGTTGTTTAATTTTCATTTAAAATATATATACCTAGAAACAGGTCCAATGGACATGAAAACTATCTGAAACCAATCTGAGATTATGTCTCATAGAAATATTGTAAGTTCTGAGTATGTTATTTATTAAGCAGGTTTTTTGAAAAAAACCTTAAGATCCTCCCTATGGCGGGTGGGCTGGTCCAAACATTGTGGATAACTTTAGTTAGGAGTACCAGTTGCAATGAAACTTGGTGTTTAGCTTGCGTGGAGAGGAAGCTTGGGATTGCATTTGGGGTCACTAGGGTCAAGGTCACTGTTACTAAAAATAGAAAAACAGTTTCCGTTGGATAACTTTAGTTAGGAGTGACCAATTGCAATGAAACTTGGTGTGTAGGTAGCTTGCATTGAGACGCCGCTTGGTATTGCATTTGGGGTCACTAGGGTCAAGGTCACTGTTACTAAAAATAGAAAAACAGTTTCCGCTCAATAACTCAAGTTAGGAGTGACCAATTACAATGAAACTTGGTCGTAGGTATCTTGAGACGCTGCTTGGGATTGCATTTGGGGTCACTAGGGTCAAGGTCAAGGTCACTGTTACTAAAAAAGAAAAATGGTTCGCTCAATAACTCAAGTTAGGAGTGACTAATTGCAATCAAACTCGGTGTGTAGGTAGCTTATGTAGAGAGGAAGCTTGGGATTGCATTTGGGGTCACTAGATTCAAGGTCAAGGTCACTGTTACTAAAAGTAGAAAAATGGTTTTCGCTCAATAACTCAAGTTAGGAGTGACTAATTGCAATCAAACTCGGTGTGTAGGTAGCTTTTGTAGAGAGGAAGCTTGGGATTGCATTTGGGGTCACTAGGTTCAAGGTCAAGGGCACTGTTACTAAAAATAGAAAAATGGTTTCCGCTCAATAACTTGAGTTAGGAGTGACCAATTGTAATGAAACTTGGTGTGTAGGTAGCTTGCGTGGAGAGGAAGCTTTGGGTCACTAGGGTCAAGGTCACTAGGGTCAAGGTCACTGTTACTAAAAATAGATTTTTATTTATTTTTAGGTTTTTTAGATTGTTTTAAGCAAAAAAAGATTTTCCGGGGTCAAGGTCACTAGGGTCAAGGTCAAAGTCAGTGTTACTAAAAATAGATTTTTATTTATCCCCCCGCCGAAGGCGAAGGGGATATTAGAAATGGTCTTCGTCCGTCCGTGCGTCCGTCCCAATTTTTGCCGGGCATAACTCCAAAAAGTACTTGAGGGATTTTCTTCAAACTTCATACACTGACAGAGCACATTGGGAGGAAGTGCAGTGTGTAAGAACAATAACTCTACCTTGCCTACTTTTAGAGTTATTCCCCTTTATAAGATTTACTTGAAAAACTTTTTCCGGAGTAAACTCCAAAAGTACTTGAGGGATTTTCTTCAAACTTAATACACTGACATAGCACATTGGTAGGAAGTGCAGTGTGCAAGAACAATAACTCTACCTTGCCTACTTTTAGAGTTATTCCCCTTTATCAGATTTACTTTAAAAGTTTTGTCCAGAGCATAACTCCAAAAAGTACTTGAGGGTTTACTTCAAACTTAATACACTGACATAGCACATTGGTAGGACGTGCAGTGTGCAAGAACAATAACTCTACCTTGCCTACTTTTAGAGTTATCCCCTTTATCAGATTTACTTGTCCGAACATAACTCCAAAAAGTACTTGAGGGATTTTCTTCAAACTTAATACACTGACATAGCACATTGGTAGGAAGGCAGTGTGCAAGAACAATAGCTCTACCTGCCTACTTTTAGAGTTATTCCTTTTTATCAGATTTACTTGTCCGAAGCATAACTCCAAAAAGTACTTGAGGGATTTTCTTCAAACTTAATACATTGACATAGCACATTGGTAGGAAGTGCAGTGTGCAAGAACAATAACTCTACCTTGCCTACTTTTAGAGTTATTCCGCTTTATCAGATTTACTTGTCCGAAGCATAACTCCAAAAGTACTTGAGGGATTTTCTTCAAACTTAATACACTGACATAGCACATTGGTAGGAAGTGCAGTGTGTAAGAACAATAACTCTACCTTGCCTACCTTTAGAGTTATTCCCCTTTATCAGATTTACTTGTCCGAAGCATAACTCCAAAAGTACTTGAGGGATTTTCTTCAAACTTAATACACTGACATAGCACATTGGTAGGAAGTGCAGTGTGCAAGAACAATAACTCTACCTTGCCTACTTTTAGTCAAATAGAAAAAATCATACCTATACTGATAATGAACATTAATATAATTTTG